>CAEFZY010019490.1:0-69248 GCA_903066815.1 Brachyrhaphis roseni | reverse complement strand
GGTGTGGACATGTCAATGGTTTGACCTCTTGTAAAGCCTCTATCTACTGGAGAAGCGGCAGAAGAACTTTCTGTTCCACCTGTTACTGTGGAAAGTGAAGGTCCCGTTGTCTGACCTGTTTGAACACTGTCGTCATACTTAGGTAGATCTGTTGTCCTCTCAGTGCTGAACAATGAGGAGCCAGTAGAAGATGCAATGTCTCTGCTAGACATTTCACTTGTTGGTTTACTTGTCCTATCTTCTCTTGTAATTGGAGATTTTGAACTTTCCTCTGGACCTGCTGATATTTCCTGCAACTTTACTGTAGCCAGAGTCTGATATGTTTCAGATGACATTGATGTTGCTTCCTCTGTGCTCTGGAGCACTGAAGCTGAAGAAACATCTGTTTTTGAAGTATCACTTGTTTGAGTTTTTCTTGATGTCGAGACGGACAGAATAGTGAAAGCAGAAGAGCCAGTCGGGGTTTTAGTGATGGGTGTGTCAGTAGACTTAGTGATGTTTTCACCAGAAGTAGCACCAGAAAACACAACTGACTTGTTAGGAAATGCAGCAGAGCCTTCTCCAGAAGTTTTGGGATTTGTGCTTCTTTGAACTGTCATAGTTACAGGAGATTGTGTTGTCTCATTGACAATAACAGATGAAGTTAATCCTGTAACAGTAGAGACTGGTGTGGACACAGTAGGTTGCTGAGAAGGGTCTTGCCCACCTCTCAAAATGACCGGCTCACCATCTGCTATTGATGGGATAGGACGGTGCATTACATGTGTCACTGTTGCAGACGGGGCAGTTTCTGTCTTTTCTGGAAAGAAAATGGAAAATAAAGAGAGCCTTTTACTTAAAAGAAACAAAGCTCAAGTCACAGCAAAGCAGAGATTCATTCAATTTAGACTAAGGTACATCAATATATAAATCGATATAAAGAGACAAGCGCAGTGATTGTATTTTTTCCCATTATTTCTGCTTTCACTTTGCAATAAAATGTAACATGAATTGAAGATAAAAAATTATTAAATAAATAAAAATAGCAAGTAGTTTTGAATCCAAAAGGAAATTAAAGGTTTTAAGAACAGTCCCCCATTTATATCCTAAAGCATGTCTTCCTAACATTTTTGGGGGGGTAAATTTTGGCTGACATTTTGTTGATGTTTAAATTGAAGATATAGTTTATTCATTTATGTTGTGGGTTTATTTGCAAGGCTGTAAATAAATGCATTCTCAAAAATGAACAGTTTACTTTCTGAAAATACAAAAGAGGAGGATTAAAATGCATCTGCCATTATAAAAGATACGAGGATAATGTCAGAATTGTTTATAGTTTATAATTTATTGGTTAAATATAAATTTATGCTTAAATTTCTTAAAATAAACATATCACTTTCAGTAGCATATCTAAAACTAAAACAGTTTGGGTACAGTTATTTGGTGGGAAATACATATCTACGAAGTAACACATTTACCCACATTACTGCTGTTAAAGTTGCAATAGATAATTTTTTATAAAAATATGTTTATTATGTATTTGCTAAGACTATTGTTCTGACAGCATATGAGACAGATATGTGAAGAACTCAAGCTCCTCTGCCTCATCCTCAGCAGATGTTGTATTACTGCCTTCTGCAGAAATACACCACTCCCACTCAGAAACAACCAATCACACCCGATGAATGCCTTTAAAGTTTCAATTACACTCATGTATGTGTTGCTTACACCCACCCCCTTGTTCTCTTCTGTGCTACAGCTTCTCTCACATAACTCAGTCTGTTGTGAATGTGCAGGCTTGAAAGTAAGGCCATAGACTGATGATGTCTATGGTGGAGAAACAACCTGTAACGTTAGGTTCTTTCTCCATCATTATTACATATGTAGCAAACCATCAATCTCGAGCTTGATGCGTTGTTTTCTGGGGGGGTGTGAGCAGCACCTGTACAAGTAATGATTGACACTGCTGAGACATTCCTTCTGCCTCTGATTTGTTGTTTCTGACCAACATATTTGTATTTCAGAGGAGACTAGTAGGACCATAGGGAGGCAGAAGAGCTCTATTTTCTCACAGATTACCTTTCCATATTATACTGTCAGGACATAGTGACCGTTTTAACAAATATGCAAAAGCATATTTCTATAAAAGTTACCCATTGCAGTTTTAATGCTTTGTACAATCTCTTTTTGCTAAAAGCTTAATCTTTTCTGATAAAACTCTGACAGGGTGTGAGCATATTAAGATACACAGTGCAGACTGACAAACACTTTGACAATGTCCAATTCAACGCAACTGTGACCTTTCCTTGGTCACACAAACTGGCCCAGGAAAGAAGTGCAACATGAGGGAAGAATGTGTTCGAAGCCTTTACAATTAAAAACTGTAGCTCTCAACACCATCCCCTTAGTCTGAGTATACTATAAGGAAGTCGATATTTCTCACGCTTCACTGTCTTAGAGCAACTCTCAGGAGACTCTCATGTGGCAGGTGTCATGGTCCACAGTGGGGAATCAGGGGTGTTGTCCCGAAACCACAGAAAAAAAATTTAATCTTGCAGAAGCCCATGTCGGGTGAATGTGACTCTGCTGGACAGGCTGGTCCAGCAGGCTGGGTTCAAATGATCCCATCTCTTAAGATTGCAGGAAGGTTAAAAAATAAATATTTATGACTCAGTGCAATATTAAGGGGAGGGGAGTGGGTTGACCACTTGTCAGTTTAGGCAAAGAATGAACAACTATCCATCAGAAGTTTTCAGCTGGATGTCTTCTTTGGGATTGATCCTGAAAAACATTTGTCATCCATTCACTTAAATTCTTCATAAGATTATCTTGAAGAACAGTGGCCACTAGACAACATGAGGCTTCCCAGCCCAAAATAAAAGGACTCTCAGTTCCCTTTTACACCAGTGGTCTCAAAGTGTGGTCGTTAAGAGCCATTGACCTGCAACTTTAGATCTCTGAATGCTTCAGCACACCCTGCTCCATTATTGGCTTATTATCAATGCTTTGTAGAGCATGACATCTAAGAGTTTGAGACCACTGCTTTACAGCAGTGGTATCCTTCACCAACAGCACAATGCCTAACAAAGATATATGTCTTCAATACCAAATAACATTTTCTGGATGGGAAGAGTACACATCCTCCAAAACACAAAGGACATAAACTAAAATATAAGTCATCAACACTAAGCAAGAAAATAAAAACTTTAATTTAAAGTTTTCAAATTAACTTTGAAGTTTTTAAACAAAATCTATTGAATGAGCAACTTAAAGAGAACTGGAGCTAAGAATAAGTCTAGCAGTACAGTCCAATTTTCCATGAATTGCCTATCAGTTGCTACCAGATTTACAAATGCACAAATCCATTAATACACATGACTTTTACAACTGTTTCCTCCTTCATTCTCCTTATTTTCTTGGTGTCTGTGCCTTCAAACCCACTGCCTCATTTCTGTTTTCCTCAAATGATAGTGTAGTTAGATTACCAGTTGTAAATGAGAACACCTGTATCCTTTCAGCCATGTTGAAAGAGACCTGTTACAAATGCAGGTCACGTCTGGGAACTTAGGCAATTTCCTGGCCTTACTGACCCACTCAAACGCATACTTGTTCTACACTTAAACAAGCAGATGCATGCATGCCACCAACTTACAAAAAAAAAAAAAAAAATGGTTCAAGAGAGTTATGAGTGTCAGTTACATTTACAGCTAAGTCAATTATACTAACAGTGCAAATTGCACTCCTCAGAAAAACATCAAAGTAAAATTGATGCTTTGCATAATGTAGATAGGAGGTGATAGCCAATCAGTTTTTGAGTCATCTGGGATTTATCTATATAGTCTTATTTCCCATCCACTTAATTTTAAAGATTTTGTTTTAAATACCAAATTCTCACAAAAGAAAAAGAAACAGCATTTTGCACAGCAATTAGAAGGACCAAAAATTATCAAAAGCAACTGTGGAAAACTCTAAATTGTGTGCTTAGAAAAATTCCAGTGCAGCCTACTTTCATTGAATGTGGAAATGCCATTATTAAAAAGCCAAGAGATGCAGTCAACTATTTACATGAATTCTTCTATAGTAAAGTGCATTATACTGTAGAAGTATTGTTTTTCAGTAAAATTCTTCAATTTCCTCAATTCCTCAATTTCCTCTATTCTTCAATTTGAGGGAAAAAAGTGACACAAAAAACAGGTTGTTTAAAATTAGATCCTCTTCAGGAATTTGTGAAAAACAAGTCCTGTAATTTGGATTTTTTTTTAATTATTATTATTATTTTAATGCAGAACAGAACTCATTAATTAAAATGGAATGTAAAGACAAGCAATCAGGCATTGAAAATGTAGACGAGAAAGTAATATAGATGACAGTTAATTCTTACTAGTCTATTTGGATTATTTTTCTCCATCCTCCTAGTCATTTTTATAAGACTATAAATAGCTGAGTGATCTCTTGCTTTTTCCACACTCATCTCCAGAAGACACATTATACAAAGAAAAGCAGGGCTTCTGATTCTAATTCCTTTGTTTCTGCAGGTATTGTAATGCTTTGTAGGTTGTAAGTGATGATATAACTATTGTTTCTAATATTTTTGATGCTCAAAATTATTTAAATACATACTATACAATCCAGACTTCAATCTGTAGAGTAGGTCTAGCAACAGAAAATGTGAGGGTTGGAATATATGCATGTTCAAAATTCCAGGTGTTTTCCACAAAATCTGTAAAAATCAGTTTACCAGAGTGAGTACAGCCAATTTAAAACAGAACTTTAAACACAGTCTGAATGTACTATTGGTGATTTTGTGAAATATTATGTAACATTTTTCTTTGACACATAGATGATCAATAATTTAAGAAGTCGCAATAACTAAAACACTTGGTAACAGTGTATTTAGCTGTCATCAACTAATCTAAAACACAAGCATAAAGTTCACAATAACACAATAATCTGGAGCAACACAACAAATTTGCTAAGTGATGTTTTTACACCCATAAAAAAAATTGTGAAGTGATTTTCTTTAAACCCAAATGAGATTTTATTTTGTTACAATGCAGACAGACAAACTTTTCAATGCCACCACAAATCTTTCTGCAAGTTTTTCCCATACACACTGGGAGGGCAGAAAGAGACGCAGCAAGTCTCAGTCAATCACATGAGCAGTAAAAGTAGCTATAATCACTTCCTTTGGTCAGGCAGCCTCCAGCTGTCCTGACAAAAAGGGCAGGGACTGTGAGTTAGTAATGACATCACCTTATGAGGTGGTGTCCAGTCTAAGACGAAGACAGGCGTCTGTGTTTACTGTGCTTAAAGCGGTAGACTGCCAACACACTTTAGTTATTGCCAGGTTGGCTGTCAGTCAGATGGTCACACTCAGTTAGGAGAATAATGTAAATGTATAGAAGTAGTTAAACAACTCAAAATAACCAGCATGCTTTCACATGTACGACTATGAGTCATAATGTGACTTTCATATTATGACTATACATGAAATGTATATTATGATTTTCATAATGTTGAAGTCAAACATGTTTTAGTTTGAAGTGTAAGTCATTGTGCCTAATTAAGACCAGTCTACCATCTGCTGTAAGTTTTTATTTATTTTTATGTTATATTTTATAAATCAAGGGCTTAAATATAACCTACATTTATCAGTGGTTTTTTGTTTCTTTTCTAACTGTATGGTACCAATGAATGCCACAGGAGAAGATGTAGAAACCCATAGTGATAGGGAAAAAAAACTACATATACTGAAAACTACTTTTTAGGGACCAGATGCAGTGCATGGCAAGACAGCCCTCAAAAGAACATGGCAGGGGACTCTGTAGATAACTCCAAAGTCAGAAGATTTTATCAAATGATTACATCTTATCATTGGTTAAGATGTAATGACATCCGTGGGAAACAATTCCATCCACAAAGACTCCACACAACAATTCACAAGATCCAAAGAATCTATTGCTATAAAGCCAGTAGCAGAACCCACAGGAAACCCTAGATACTAGATGCTATTTTCTCGACTGGTCAGAACTAGTTCGGCAGCAAAAGAGGGGCCTAGTCATTATGAATACTATCATGTGCCAACACAATATAGGAAGCAAATCACCTATAGAAAATGCATTACCATGAATACAAACTGCATTTGTACAAGCAAGTAACTGCAAATATTTGTTATTTATGTGGCGCTTATCTCAAATGATACACTTAATTCCACTGGAGGAAAGAAATAATCTTCGCAGAAGACCATATTTAAACCAAAGACAACCTTGGCACACATTGTATTACATTCTTTTTGTTACATCTTCCTCCTTATTTGTCCTATGTTTAAAAATGTAAGAAAATGCTAATCTTACCTGAAATATTCTGAATCTGTCCCTCCGTGACCACTGAAGGTGTGACTTTGAGCGTGCTGGTTACAGCTGATGTCGTAGAAGAGAATGTAAATCTCTCTGCCCCAAAGCTTCCCAAAGTGTCATCCTCTGTCGGAGTTTCTGCAGTATGTTCTGTTCTCTGGCTGCTGGACTCACTGAGGGTGTGTTCAGTTGTTGACAATGCCTCTTCTTCAGTAAACACTTGCCTCTCAACCGGGAACCTGGAAGCTACATCTGGAGCACCAGATATGGCAGGAGTATCTGTTTCCTGTGATTTTTGTATTGTTTGTGTTTCAATGTCAAGGTTAGTGCCACTTGTAGTTGGGGTTGATGTTTTCATAGCAGTTTGATCTATAATCGGTGGGAATGGCTGGGATGGTGGAAAAGCCTGGACAAAAATATCAGTTATAGTCCCATCATCATAATCTACTGGTGTTAACTGGAAACCAGGAGTTGTGATGAATGGTGTTGATTCAGAGGAAATAAATGCTTCTGTCCTGGTCATTTCAGTAGATTCTGTCGGAGCATCTGTGATTTCAGAGGAAATATCTGTGATCATTCTATGAGTCACAATAGTTCTCTCTGTCTTCCCCTCTGCAAACCTGCCTGCTGTACTTAAAGAGTCATCTGGTAGAAGTACATCAGGTTTGATTGTGCTGATCTCAATCACCGAGTGGGAATCTGGATCTTCAAAGGATGCTGTAGAACCAATGGTCTCTTTTGTCATGTTAATTTCAGTGATCTCTTCACCATGGGAAGGAACAGGTTCAACAGTACCAAAGCTGTTAGAGTAATTTATGTCTATGTCGCTTCTAGCATCTTTATCATCAGGATCCTCTCTAATTGTTGGTGCAACTGTTGTGATTAATTGAGCGTCTTGGTCTGGGGGAGTGGGCTGAGGAGGAGACATACTGACAGAGAACATTGATGTAGCATATGTGGGAACATCATAGTCTGAAGACTTCTCTGCCTCTGCTGTTGTGTCGAATGATGTGGTGGAAACAGTGGTGGATCTGGCGGTGGTGGTAGTAATGACTTCTTGTACAGACACATTCACAAGGAAAGTCTGGTTGATTGTGTCTCTCCCTCCTGTAGAGTAGACAATAAAAAACACAAAAAAATGTAAAAAAAAAATAAAATATATATGAATTACTTTTGGAAAACCAGTAAAAAAAAAATTATTGAGAATTTGCATTGGAATTTGATGACTTGCAATTGTAAGAAATTTTTCAGACTTTGATGGCCTGCAAATGTAGCATTGACGTGATTTGAGTTTCTATGACTGAAATGTGCACCAGACAAGACTTTTTTTTTTCCATTCAGAAAGTAAATACTTCACATTAAAAATGTGTGAAACTGTATTTATTTTTTAGAGTGGTGTAGCAGGATTAAGTTCACAGTGTTGCTGCAATGCCATTTCAATTGTTGGGAAACAAAAAGTAAATAACAGCAACAGCTAACATATGCGTTCACAATTTCCAATGTTTTGTAGAAACTTCAGTGCAGACGACTTCCTCTGTTAATCTTCATCTTTGTCATCCTCTGTTGGTTCTATTACTATAACCTAGCTGTCTTATATGACTGCTTTCATTTTCTTCGGCTGAGTGTAAAGCAGCAAATAACGTATCAGATGAGTTAATCATAAGCATTTTAACAAGTCATTTAGTTCATGAATTATTTTCAAAAAGGGTCCTCTTCCTTTTTGCTCCTCTGTACTTTCAGACTCTTGATTTACTCATACTAATAAAAAACAATCTAAAGCCACCCTTAGTTGCACTGACAGCCTGCATAAAAGGCAGCTGTTGACCATTACGCATTAGCCCTTTGCTCATGAAACTACAACATATGTGACATAAGGAGTGAGACACATTTTCCGTTACAGGAAAATGAGGGTCTGCTCTCAGAAATATTGCATTATATCACAAATGCATTTCAGCTGTTGCTGTTATAGAGACCCTTGTTTCTTCCAGGGGAATCCAAAGTGTACTTAGCAAATAATCATTACAGTTTCTCTCTGCATCCAGCTCCCGCTGCTATGTGTTTTTCTGTAGTTTAAGTGACGTTGGCTTAGATAATATTTTTCTACAGAAACTGTATTGCAGGCTGTAAAGGCAGAGAGGACAGAGATCCACCAAAAAGTGGCACTTAAAGCTCACTTGCACTAAGGTGTAAATACAACTTGGGTGAGAGGGCTGACATGACACACACAGAGCAGGAGGTGAGTGTGGCATGTTTGTGTGCCCTCTGAACTCCATGAAGACTTATCACCACGAGAGTCAGCATGGCCCAAGAGGCATTAAATGACCAGGCAGTGGTCAGCTTATCTGTCCAGCCTTTCATTTGGGAAGATGGAAAGGCCATGTCAAAGGTCACCAAGGATGACTGAATTTAGAAGTCCAGCAGTAGTTTTTGTCCATTATCCAAATGTCTGCTCAGATAACTACAATTGAGAATGACAGAACCAAAACTGACAATGGAAATTATAGATGAAAGCTGCAAGGGGAGGGTTGGTTAGTGTGTCTAAAAAGGCTGCAGCATTGGGCACTTTTACTGCCCTTTCTAAGGTACTTCTATCATCTATCTTTGGGTGTTGCCCTAGAAATGTTGAAACTATCACAATGTTAGGGTTTTTATCATTCTGATATCATTTAGCTTACCATAAAGGGACATTATCAATGTGATTTTTAGTAAAGATCCAATTCTGCATTTGCTATTATTCTCATGATCATCTCTGTGTAAACCTAGGTCCCCTGTAACATAACTAGTTTAACCTGAACATTTTCAAGTTAAACAGTTGGGTTTCATTTATTATGACTAAAATTACAGTTAAATTCATATTTCTTTAATTAATATATCATTTACACATGTGGACTTTTTAAAGGAAAAATAAACCTTAATTAGGACAACTGGAAGTAATGAAGCATAATAAATTTAAATGACAGTTCATTTACCTCAAACTCCTGAGAAATATCATTGGTCATTTTGTCAATTAGAAGAATAATTCTTTATGTAATTGTAGTCCGTAGACCCCACTAGCATCAACAGCAAACAGCCCAATGCTTATTAGAAATGAATCAATCTAGCTTTCTGAAGTAGCTCCTGAAACACTTGAATGCCAGGCAAGGATGACAAAAGGTATAACAAATAAATAATAAGACAATAATAGTAATAATAAATAGATAAACATTTTACCCACACTATCATTTCAAAATGTGTATAATGGTTTTATGCATTGTGAAAAACAAAGTGTAGAAAACTGGAAATGAATAAAAGAATGACTTGAGTTCACAACAGTCAGGTTTTGGTTTTGCTTGGATGTGTTATATGCTCACACTTTTTGAAAATATTTCACCCAGATTTTCAGATGTTGGGAATGTGCACTACACCAGTTTTAGAGTAAACGTATTCAGGTCCTCAATATACATTTTTATCAATAACCTTCATCTTCACTGGCTGTACAATATTAATTGTACATAAAAAAAAATCATGTCTGCTTGTACTTTTTGCTTTGCTATATAGAAAAAGCTTTTCAATTGTCTTCAAGCTGCAGTATGTAACTTTTATTTATTTTTTTCACATATTTGTTGAAACTGTCACTATGTCATGACAGAATAGTATGGGACAAATAATCAGAAAAAAATGCATCCTCTGCCTTCTCCCGGTGCTCCCATTGCTAACTAGAACCAACCAATCAGAGCTTAGAGGCAGGTCTTAGCGTAACTCCGGGAGAAAGTGAAAAAGTTTGATCTTTTCACAGATTATCTGTCTCATGTTATATTGTCACAACTTAGTGACAGTTTTAACAAATATGACATACACACTGCAACTTTAAACTGCTCTGTTAACTTTGAAAAGAAATTAATTATTCATATTTTTCTATTACTTGTTTTATAACAAAGAGCATGAACCCAGCAAAAATAATCAAAAGGGGGAAAGATTGTTTTTTTCTGAGATAATAGTCCATGCTGTATGAATGTTTCCTTCAGTGCTAAAATGTGAATATTCTGTCAGTAAACATGCACTGCACATTCAGTTTACATTTCAAGAATTCAAGTAAAATAGTTTTTTACCTCTAAAGCAGTAAGCTCCAAACCTCATGAAAGGTTCTGGAAAGAAGGTCTGATTTCTGTAGCGATACAGTGTCCTGACACCCATCAGGCCTCCGCCACATGGAATTCTAGGATGCACAACAGGGTGTCGCACACTCCCGTCAGAGAGCCAACCATAGTCACATCTGTCCAGTCCCATTCTCCAAGCAGCGTGGAGTTGGCCAGTGGACGCCAAGACAGCCTTGTGTTTTTTGCACTCCTCAGTGGCCTCAAAAAAGGTTAGTTTACCCGCCGCAGGAGCATAAAAGACTTCACCTGAAAGAAAGAAAAATGAATGAAGACTTTATAAAAGCAAAGCATGGACTCTACTTGTATACTGCTTTATCTAGTCCAGACTTTCGACCAAATGAGGCCAGCAGTGAGACGATTTAGGCAAAATGAATGCAGAACTACACATACAAGAAAATGTTAAAAATCGCAGAGACAAAGACATTTAGACAGTTCATTAGTAAAAAAATAAAATAAAAAAAAAATGTTGATTTGGGGCTTAGTTTCACAATAAAGAGTAATTGGATTGTTTCACTTATAACCAAACTGGTGTGTCTCATAAGTCTGGTTAAATGTGGAACAGAAACTACAATCTCTGGGTAATACAGAATGCATTTTTGGCAGTATTCCAAAGACATTATCAACAATGATCACATGGTAATAAAGAAGAGTTGTGGTTTATTAATGCCTGTGTAGCATATGCCTTCAGTAGCTCAAACTGCAGACCTAGTGGGTTACCTCTATTTGTTTAATGTCTGTTTGCAAATCTTCATTAAATACCATGCGCTCTAAATATGGCCCTGAACAAATCCCAGATAGAAGAGCAAATGCTGAGAGGTGATTGGAATTTACATTTGACAACAGGGACATTAATCACAGTAAAATACTGTAGTGCAATTTAATCCAAGAACAGTAACAGACTAAGCTAGCTGATGAAGAGAGAGGAAAAATAGCTGAGCAGTGCCAGAGACAGTTAAAAATCTAATTATCATATTTTTGTTGGGAACTTTTTTAAAAACCACTAAACCCATTCTTTCATGTGAAGTTATTAGAAGCTTCTCTGCAATCTTCCTTGTACAAAATGTGAAGCTGATTTGTGCAGGAAATTGTGTACTATAAATTTAAAAAATTATTCCTATAAAAAATACTATTGGTACAATGGTACAATAATGATGATACAATAACGCTTCTGCTAAAAATCTTAATGTACCTTGTGGCATAAGGTACAAAAATCTTATTGTACAAAAATCTTATTGTACCACAAGGTCTTATTGTACCTTGTGGTGCAATAAGATTTTTAGCTGAAGCCTTTTTAAATTCACGCTCTCAAAACTGCCCCAATATCTTACCGTCAAGTTTATCGACGTAACAGTATACATCATAGGTCTCTGAAGGGTTTCTAACTCCATATGTCCTAACACCAGGTATCATCTTAAGGTTTCCAAGGCAGCCGTTTCTTGGTCTGGTAATTGGGTATCTATAGAAAAAGGCTTAGTATTAAAAATCATAATGTCGTAATGTGCATATTTTGTACATTTACTGTATATAGATATGTTCATTATGTATATCAACAGTAGTGTTGAGTGATAAAGCTGACCTCACTGTCTGGTCAGCAATCCAGCCAGCATCACACTGGTCAAATCCATCTTCATAAGCTGCTTTCAGTTGGGAATAGGTAGCTATGCTTGCTCCAATATCTTTGCAAGTTTGGACAGCTTTCTCATAACTTAAGGTGTACCTGCTGGTGCTTGCGCGATAGTGAAAAACAACACCTGGCAACAAATAAGTTGCAAAAAATAAGCACCATTCAGTGATAAGAGACAATCAAATATTGTATACACAGTTGAAGGTAGTCATCTGCAATTCGTTAGCATAAATCCAGGGTGGTAAATTTTGGAAAGTGTCTTGTAAAACACTCTCTGAGGGTAAAAAAAAATGAGTCTCTTAGCGTCTTTGGAAACAAGGAGGTTTGCAATAAGCTAAGAGGATATGTGAAATACTCACACTGTTCACCACAAATGAACAAGATAACTGCATGTGATGCCATGGCCCTGAAATCCCCATATTTGTGGACGGTAAACAGACGCTTCAGATTTGATTGATGGTGTCAATTAACATTGCAAATTGTTGGAAAAGAGGTCAGGGAGATTGTAAACCAAAACTATCCCAGTTTCTCCCCACCCATGCTTCCACAAAAGTTATACAGTATCACCCACATTAAATTTCAAAAAGCCTATAAAATTTAAACAACTGAATAAGGTGAAGATATGTTATCATGTGACCAGCATAAACACATGTAGTTCACAGTAGTGGAATACACTGTTTGTTTGGTAATAGTGTCTGTGTTGGGGGGAAAAATGACACAAGGTAAAGACAAGACACCCATGAAATGATGTGCACCAAAGTTTGTATACAACATATGTAAGGTTGCCCATATTAAATCTTTGTTGACTGGGTTTAAACAGAGAAAGCCATAAAGTAAAATACTGAATATTCCACTTTTTTTTCACAACGACAAACCTTAACATATTTTATAGGGAATTCATCACAAACTAACTCATAAAAATCTCTTAAACCTTTTTTAAGGAAGGCATTCTCTCTGAAACAAGGACAACTTAGTTGTAGTTACCTCTCTAAATACTAGAGAGGTAGTATTTACCTCTCTAGTAAATACTAGAGAGGTATTTACTAGAGATGAAGCATTGCTCTCACATCCTGCTTACATTTCTATCACCACTTGTATTCCATTTCTCTCTTATTAACCTTTTTTTAGTAATCCACTTCTGCAAATGTTGGTTTTCATCTAAGTCATCTAATCCCATAACACGAAAACAAGGAAACTATAAATAGCTTACCGCTGACATCAAGGTTAACAATATCATGCGTATCTTCAATGCCGTATGTGGCTTCACAACTGTAAGTCCCAGCATCACTAGCTCGCAGCTTGACCATAGTCAAGGAGGCGTCACCGACATCCTCAGGGTGACTGGGCACTGACACACGGTTCCTGTAGATGGGGTTCATCTTGATGACCCCATTTTGCATCACCAACACTGTAGACTTTTCCTGTCCTTTTATTTTGGTCCATTTGATTCGTAAGTAATCTTTGCCATAATTGGCTGTTCTATTTGTACCTATGACTGGCGCTGATGTTGGGATTGTGGAGAAGAAGCAGGGAAGATTTACTTTCCCTGAGAGGGATCCAGAGATTGGTTGGATTACTGATAATGTGTTAGATGCTGAAAGGCAAAAAAGGCAAAAGAGTTAATGTAGTTATTAAGTACCTTTTACTTCCCACCCTATTATTATTCTGTTTACTCTTTCCTCAGAACATAGAAGAAGACAACACACACTGGCTCAGTTGCAATGAAAGGGTGTGACAACTACACCCACATGCATCATGTTTTGAAAGTGACTCTTGGAAAGTTGAACCTCATCTTTAAAGTGATGGGTGTGGGAACAAATTCCCCACTGAGTGCAGTGCATGTACAATGTTTTAATGGAGTTCAACTATGTTGCTAAAACAAAGACACATGGCTAAATCATTTCATGTCAGACCTCTTGTAAGTTCTTGACATCTAATGCCCACTCTTGGACAAACTAAGATTAGTCTAAACTAGAATGATGTCAATATGGCAAGCAATACAACATCAGACAATGTTAAAAGAATATCTAAAAAAATTATGAAAATTTAAAAAGTTTGAATGGGTAAACATTTTACTTGAAGTAATCTCTCTTCATTCCTTTATTTAGGATTAATCCAGATCATTCCAGGCTCATGCTAATGGCTAGCCAAGAGCTCATGATAAAGCTAACTTCTATTATCTTAAAACAATCTCAAAAAGTACTTATGGTTTGTTCAAATAGTATTTCATGACAATATTGGAACTGGGTGATTTTATGTACATAGAATATGCTAATTATTTGCACAAGAAATACTCACCAATCACCAATGATCTTTCTGTGTGAAACAAGGACTGATGACTGAACATGCAAAACTATTTCAGTCACAGTAACTTTCATGTAAAAGTATCAAAGTAGAAATCAACAAAATAATGTGACTTCTACAATATGTTTGCCTTTTTCACATTTTACTTTCATATGTACACTTTGCAAAGGAAGATTACTGATGACACACCACCTCCTAGTTTAATTTCTTGTGTAGATAATCATCAGTTTCTATGTAATAACCACTCACTGCAAACTTTGTGACAGGTTAAATGTTCAAGAAATAAAATTAACATAAACTTTGACTATGAAAATATTTTAAAATGGTAATCTCCAATTTTGTATGAGGGTTCAGTTTAACTATTAAGTATTTAATATTTTCCTTTTACACCATTTTCCCTTTTTTATTGGGCACATACTTCATATGCCATGTAAAGACTCATTGCCTTACTTGTTAATACCCACTGAATGCAAACTTGATAATGTTCTAAATATTTATAAAATAGTATTCACATGAACCACTAATGTTTTAGATTCTGAAATTGTTGTAATACAGTAGAAGTCCTCTTTGCCTTTGACCTAAGTTGGACTAGCCAAAATAAAGATGCCATGAGACTTATCAACTGCAGTCAGGGCTCCTGGAGTTTTGATGGCCCTATCTCCATAACAGTGTTTTTCAACCCTGATCCTCAAGGCACACTGCCCTGCATGCTTTAGAGATGTTTCCCTGATTTGACAAATTTGATCTGGATAATTGTAGTTCACCAGTTCACCAAAAGCCTGTTAAGGACTCACCAATTGAAATCATGTTTGCTGAAGCAGGGAAAGATCTAAAACCTGCAGGACAGTGTGTCTTGAAGACCAGGGTTGAAAAACACAACACTGCTCTAAATCCTAACCCTGGACTTAAAGAAAGATAAGTATACGGATGGTCCACTTTATACAAATCTTTCATTACATCCTTCGTTTTGTTATTTTCTTTTTTCTTTGTTCATGTTATTTGTTCACATACAATCTACTTGGGGGCCTTAACAATGTATTTGTACTGATGAAGACATTTCTTGAAAACGTTAACTTTTCAGCAACAATACATCATGCTAATTCTGGGTCTGGCTACAAGTATGTATGTTAACTCTTTGTAGTTTTTTTTTTAACAGACATTATGAATTTAACCGTTAGGTAAGTAATCGCTCAACTACCATGACATAACCACTCATAGTGCAGAAGATCAAAGCAAAAGTCCATCCAATACTATATCTTACATTAAGAATTTTGTTAACAAAGCAAATTTGCACAACTGCAATCACATTTATTCCATTGTTAACATTCATGAGCTCATGTTTAAGTCTTGTGTTTTAAAAAGTGGGAATAGATGCCAGACACAAATCAATAGCAGTAGGCTGTATCACACAAAGCTCTACAGAGAGGAACCAAATTACCATTTTTTCTCTTTTTGGAAGGTTTTTGAGGGGGAGGAAAAGAAGGAGTTGGCATTCACAAGGAACAATGTAGAGAATGCTTAGGAAACACTGGTGAAGCAGCCCTAGAGGCATGAGTTTGTGTGCTTTAATAGAAGGCCATATTAGCATGTGTGATGTTAGCAGCTGTTCTGTCTTCAAACCAGTGGCTCCTTCTAATATGGTATGGGTGTTGAATTGATCATGTAACCATCACCTTTTCCCAGAATAAATAATAATAAAAATTGTCATACTGAACATGTGCCAGTTTATTGTTGACGCTTCATGTGTGTAGATACACAGATAAATGAGTCAACTTTAAAAACACAAGATAAAGAATATTTTATGTGAATGCATGATCAAAATACATAAAGAAAACAGACAGAAAAAACAAGAAGGGAAAGATCAACAGAAGAGTGCCCAAAAGTAAGAGAAGAGGACTTACTTGTTGCATATGCAGCATCACACAGATAATATAACCACAGGATATGTTTAATATTTAGAATCATCTGAAAAAAGAAAAAAAAAAAAGTTACATTAGAAAACAATTTCTGAGTTGTTGAGTTTTTTGTCATAAGTATTTTCAGCGAAAGTGATTGCACATATTAGATTAAAAAAATAAGTTAATACTAAAAATATGTATGTAAAAATAGTATTAAATAAAAGGCATTTTTTAAATATTATACAATAATAAGTGATGTGGAAAACATCACTAGCTAACCCTTTTGTTAGATTTTAGTCAGACGTTGTAGCTATATACAGACAGAATTTCATGTTTTCACTGAACATGTGGGTGGTGAAGCTGAGAGGTAAAACTTCCTGTGAGGTCAAACCAGGAGTTTTGGAGACAGGAGGGCAGGAGCAGCAGGCCCCCTGCCCTCATTAGCACCCCACAGTATAAACACAAGGGGTCGGGTATCAGTAAGAGCTGAAAACTGTGGGAACCCTCTATCAAAAGGCAATTAGCACTACTAAATCATCATCACTAAATACAACATAATAGAAGACTGAAAGTCACCTTAAGCTGAAAAAAAAAAAATCGGTGGCTGTTTTATTTTAAGTCACTGGTTCTGACAAATGTGAATGTTTGTCATACTACTTATTGAAACAATAGGTTTCAGCTAGTTGAACTTGGTTTTCTAGGAAATCCTAATAAGAATAATTCAAAGGAGATCCCCTACTGCAGTCTACTGCAGCATCACAGAGGGGTTTAATTGCTTACAGATTTTTTAAGCCTGCGGCCCCTCATGCAGGGATGCTCCTTACTGTGAAAGACAGGCGCCTGACTGCCAACGCCATTTATTTAGAAACTAATTGTGAGACTGCCAGTGCGCCATTTTCATTACTAGACTTCATTTAATGTGGAACAAAAATGAAAAATACGATATGATTATTTTTTTTTTAGCCCTGAAAGTGAATGATTTGATACTTTAAATTAAACCCTTAATCAGCGGGACAGAGAAGTTATCTGAGGACAGTACGCATGTACATTTGTAACATGATAAGATGTCTTATGCTTACTGATTTACTTTTATCAGAACTATATTATCACAACGAAAATGTTCAGAAAAACATCTACAGAGATAAGAGGAACCCAGTTTCTTATACTAAGTTTTCAGGATAGTCTAAAAAAATGGGGGGAAATACTTACGTTTAAATTTATTTTATTCCATTGAACAAAGAAAATTGTTTATAGATACTAAATCCTTAGATCGAGCTAATCCCAGCGCACCACATGCGTGCGTAAAACAGTGCCTGGATAGGTCCACTCCAAGTTGAGGCAGCAGAACTTCTTTTTCCTCTTCCCAGTGAGCCTGACTCCTCTCTTTAGAGATGATGCGCGGTCCTACTCCAGCGTGATCCTGGATCTGAGCGCATCGGCGGTATCCCGTGAATGTTGGCAAGAAACAAGTTCAATTTTGCCTAAGCCACGCTGTTATTTCGTCAAAGAGGAGGAGCTCATTTAAAAAGTGAATGAGACACCTTGTGGAGGAGGGAACAGTCTCCAATTGACCATGTGCAGGAGAGGAAGCGGCTCCTCACTTGGTCAGACTAATCTGGCACAAATGGTCTCCTCTGTCGGTTGTCCTTGTTTTATTAGGTGATCGCACTTCACTTCGAGCATGCAAGCAGCACATAATGCATCCGATGAAACATTGTTGTTTTTAAATGCTTGTCTAAATTACCTAAAAGGATCCCGAAATATATCATAGTCAGTATGCTGAAAATCTCGTGCCATTTGGAAAGTCCAGCAGTTATAACCAAAGGGTGCGCACTGTAAACGGCGCAGTGCAGACATTTCTCTGGTTAAATTTCGAGTCATAACATTCTGGTTGTTCCAATGCCACAATCCTCCAGACCACCCCCGGCACTGCTATCGCTGGTAAACCAAGACATGTGAACAATACAGTTAGTTTATTTTATTTTGTCTCATTTACATTAGCGCTACAGTACAAGTGAACGATCGGAAAAACGTGCTCATCAGCTGAATCTGATGAGCTAAGATAGGTAACCTCTGCTTCACAGTGATTCACTGGAAACTGCGCTGTGCTTTTCCAAAAGGGGAGGAGGGGAGGCTGGGTCATCTTATCATGCTCCCCATCATTGGCTATTATACGCCAAGGAGGGTCATTCCAGGAATATGTGTGTGCCTGATAGAGTGATCAAGAGATATTGAAAAGTTAGAAAGAATAGTGCATGAAAATCTGCTGCCACATCCTGTTAAACACTGCGTGGACTAAAATAGAATTTTGTTCAGGATCTAATCATTTAGTAACAAGCAGAATAGACATCTAACGAGATTGCAGAGACAACTAAAATCGGAGTGAGAACTGTAATGCATTCTTAAAAACTGGAAGGACAATAAGAAACCATCCTCTTTAAGAAATAATTGTGGTGGGGGAAAAAAAATCGTAATGACAGTGATTGGTGATCACTTATAAATGTTTGGTGACATCAATTGGATTAAAAGAAAAAGCAGAACTCACCAAGTGAAAGTAAGAGCATTTCTACAAGGATACTGTGACGGGAACTTAAGGAAATGGCACTAAACAGCTGTGTAGCCTCAAGAAAACCAAAAATCAGTGAGGCTAACTGGAGAAAAAGCCTTTAAACTACAAGGGAGCATAAAGATTAGACTCTGCAGCGACTTAAAAAAGTCCAGATTCACCCTCTCCCAGAATAATGGGTGTGTCAGGGTAAGAAGAGAGGCAAATGAAGTGATGCACCCATCATGCCTAGTGTCTACTGTGCAAGCTTGTGCGTGTTGTACTATAATCTGAGGTTGTTGCAGTTGAAGGTTCAGTAACATTATGATATCTGCTGACAACTATAAGATACAGAATAACCAGGTTATTCCATTAACTGAATTGTTTCTTCCCTGATGACAATGCCAAAGACCATCAGGCTGAAATTGTGAAACCGCATCAATTTCAGACATGGATCAACTACCACAGAGTTCAGACCTTGAAACCAGTGAGAATCTTTGTGATGTTCTGGGGAAGTCCGCACAGTGGTTGCATTAAGTTTTCACCAAGACATATTGGTGAAAACTTAATTTTTTAACATTGCAGAATCTTATCGAAACAATGCCACAGCGAAGGTGTGCTATAATCTAAGTTAGAGACAGTCCAACAAAATATTGGAGTATGCGACTTTTGGTTTTTGGCCAGACAGTATAGTTCATTTTGAAATATTTTACAACTAAAAATGAGAAATATCTATTTTGTCAAAAGACAGGATAGGAGCTACGTATTTAAAAGAGTAAATATAAAATATGAACTTAAATATACAGATACATCTTAGTAAATTGGAATGTGTTCAGATGAGACTTGTCAGATTAAAAATAACATTTGGAGATAACCTTTAAGCAGGTATTAAACTAAGTAAGATATCAACTGTACAGAGACATCGATGTACTGTTTTTGATGTACAGTTAAGTATTTTTAACTGTATTAGACATATTTTTATTGGTCTGATGTGATATTCTAATCTTCAAAGAATTTAAATGTTTTTTCACAAGCTGTGAGTGGAAAATTATCATAATTAACAAAATTAAAGGCATGACAACACCAGTCTCTGTTATATTAATCTATACAATGTTTTTCTTTGAGAACTGATATGCACCTGTTTGACTATACTTTTTGATAGCTACATATTTTTATAAATCTGGATTTCTTTAAAAGCAAGAAAATAATAAAAATATTAAAAGGTAAACATTCAAAATATACTGAAATAATATCTGATGCTATCCTGCTGGAAATCATTTAGTGCTCTGAAGGTAAACTTCCTGCATTGTTTGATTTTCATGTAGCCAAGTCTTACAGTTCTTCATCAGATTTGTAAATATTCCACCTCTGCTATAATTTCAGTCAAAACCAGAATTCAGAAATAAGAAAAATCATATTGCTCTGAAAAAAAAAATTCCAGTTAGAAAGAGAGAAGTTGTTTGGGAAAGCTAAAGTGGTATGTGCTCAGACTGGATCCAGTGCCACTGTACTGGTACATCACCTGATGCAGCATTTATCTAACTTCTGAGTATTTGCAATGAAAACCAATCATATTAAAAATATTCATAGGAAAATATAAGCAGATTAGTATTAAAGTTCTGAATGTTAATCAAAGTAAATTTTGGGGGAGAAAAAAATTACCACCTGATAAGATCTTTTAGTAAAAAGCCGCATCTCAATGTGTGAAATATTTCTGCTGTATGTCTAACCATGGAAGTCTTGTGCCAGTTAAGTAGCTATAAATCACTAAGTCAAAGACCTAGTGAAAGAGTGTTTGATCCCGGTGATCTGCTGTGCGGACCCCAAGATGACCCATGTATCACATGACCTATTAAGGTGGTCTGCCTCCGGCAACCACTGACAGGATAAAAGGGACATTTAACTTCTTAAACCTAAGGAAGATGTCCTGTAGAAAGTAAAAAGTTTAAAAGCAATAGCTGTCCTGTTATTTTTTTTTTTTCTCCCTGATGAAATTCAGGTTGGACCTCCCAGATCAGAACAACCAGAAAAAACCTGCAGTAACGCCATTTGTTTGTTCTAGTGTAAATACACAGAGAACAACCAACTGGCACTTTTCAAGATTACTAAATCACTCTTCAGAGCATTGCCAGAAGAAAGGTAAATTATTAAATAATGACATGGAAAAAGTTGTATAATTGAAGTGTCAAACAAAACCAAGGTGGTGAGACAGAAAGAGAAAAAACAGCTTGCTGTGATTTCCTGGGGTCCAGGGAAACGAGTTTGTGGGGGTGTGTTTTTGTGAGTTAGCTCCCTGTTTAGAGTAGAACATGTGGGAAAACGAAGCCACCTCTGGACGGACGTGAACCTTGATCCTCTGAAATCAAGTGAGGAGGTCCAGACCACAGCAGATGATCCCTGTATTTTAGGTAAAGGTCAAAGGAGGACAGCAGAGATAAAAGAACTGAGTTTATTCACAATTAGTCAGATCTTCAATCATATCTTATTTTGCTGATTGTAATATGATTTTTTTTTTTAAAGTCCCAACTACAATCACACTTACACAGGAAGATATATGCATCCATCCATTAGATCTTCTTTTCAGGCATTCATACATTTTACTCCAACACACACACATTTACATGTATAGATATCTATATATACATAAAACGAGAAAGAGTTGTATCTACTTATAAACATTGATCAGGCTTTTAAATGATGACAACCATGCCATTTATATTCACTTGATAGTGAATATAATTGATAGTGGCATTTAAGTATCTCCAACAGCACTTCAAAGAGACAACAAAAATAGACAATAACATATTCAATTTGCCAGTTGCCATTCTTCATATTTTGTGGCAGCTTAAAACAATACAAATAGTTTAAATGGAGAAAGAGAAAAATCTAGCACTGAGAAGATTTGAAGTCAAGATTTATTTTTTAAATTTTCATTCATGTATGGACCAATAAAATTTTTTTCCTACAAAGAAAAGCTATAGTTTTAAAGCATGAATACATCAGACAGATATAGACAATAATCAGTAAAAGAAAGGGAGCCAAAGAGATCAACATCACAATAACAACAGTCCCATAAAAGTGGTTATAAGAGAGACAAAGACACACACAAAAAACAAACCTAAATTAACACACAATACAAACTAAATTAGAAATATGTTTTTTGTTTGTTTTTGTTGTTTTTTTTAATCAAGCTATAAAAAATTATTTAGATCGGGGGGCTCCAAATTATTTTTCTTAAAATAGGGAACATCGATGCAGAAAGCAACATTCTCAGATCTCAAGCTACGTAGAGCAAGCTCATGTAAAGTTTTGTATACATACAAGAGGATCCAAGATGATGTTCACTTCTCAATATAAATTACAGTAAGTGAACTGCAAAGTGTAAAATAGCTGAATCATTGTCTTGTTTTGATTTAGCCAAAAACCAACTTGATTTCAACTTTTACAACGTAGATTTATGTTTTCTATTCATTAGACTACAAAATCTAGATATAAATTGTCTGCTTAAATATGACCATTTACTTTTGGTTTTATTAAGATATCCAATTAAAAGTATGACTGAATTAGATAAGACTGGATTAAGAATGGAGCCTTGCTCTAAATGCAAAAGCCAGATAGTCAGAATTTATATCACCAACAAAAAAAGAGCAATGTTTCATGCAACTGACACACATTTGCCACCTGCTTCAAAATCAGGTGGCAAATCAGGAGTCAACATTTCACAGTTAAAAATGTAGATCATTAATTTATGTTTACTGAATGTTGATTCTGTGTGCATAAAACTTGCATAGCGCTTTTCAGGACCCTTAAAGACGTTTTACAATCAGTCGTTTCCATTTACGCACACCTTGACACATTAATGATGGCAAGCTACTGCATTGTAGCCACAGAAGCCCTGGAGCAGTCTGACAGAAGCCAGGATGTCAGTCTGATTCTGGCCGGCTGGTGTTGGTGCCTCCTGGTGTTGCAAGTGAAATGTCTTGCCCAAGGACACAAGGACAGACGAGGACAGAATGGAAATCAACCGGTGATTCACTGATTGCAGAGGGAATTCCTACTGCCCTCACCACCATCGCCCCTAAACCAAATATCTTAGGCAGTTGTTTGGTTTAGGGGACAATTACTTTATAACAAAGGGTCTGGAATAGCCTGGAGACTGTCCTCCTATGCAATTCTCCTCAATTCCCATCTTTCATCACTGCTCCATCTGGGATGTTTTCTGGGGATTGATGTTTACAGCGCATGCAATTTAAGCTTCATAGAATCAAACTGGTGCACCACATACATCACAGTCAAACGTTACCAATTAAGTAAAAATTTTAAACATCATCAGTGTTCTCACCTCCAGCAAGCAATTGTTTCACAATAATTGGGTTAGGATTCTCGGTACGAAGCAAAGCGTAGAACCAGGGGATGATTTTTTACCAGGCTAGGTATGGATTAGTCTGGTTAAAAACCAGCTCCTTGTCTGCTGCTATTTGCTTCTTACAGAGGGTGTGGGCTCTTGGCTATTGACTAACGATTGCTTACTGGAGGCGTGAATTGTGTTGAAGTTTTAAATTTTACTGCGTCCACTTAATTCATGAAATTGTTCTTTGAAAACTGTTTTAGTACTTACTTTGTTTTTTGGGATTTTTTTGACTGATATTAGAATTTGTTTGATGGCCTGAAACAGTAAACTGCGGCAAAACAAAAACAGAAAAAAAATCTATAAGTGGGAAATATATGTTTCCTGCACTATGAATGTGACTGTTAGCCAATTTTGTCCAAAAGGAATTTGAATGGAAAAAATAGGATGCGACTGAAAACCCCAACACATCATTAACACCACATTAATCTCTGCATAGAGCTTTTAAAATAATACGGAACAACGAAAGCAATGTAATCCTCCAACCAACCACACATAGACCAATCCTATTATTGGTCTATGTGTGAATTGAAGACTGCAAGTAATTCCAGAAAATGAAGTTGAAAGCTATGTGTCAAAATATTTGGAATTGTGTGAAAGCTATTGACACACTCCTTTCCACATAACACTATAAAGCTATATTTGCCTTCGATATGAATGTATCTGGAGAAGAACCTTAGTGCAGACTAAGAAGCCTAAAGTCTTGTAAAACAAACTTTATTACAGTCACAGTGTAATGATTGATGTCAAGACTGTTCCAAAATATCCTACACAATACAGAGCAAATGTGAGCAACAACAGTGGGTGAGTAAAACAAACAAACAAACAAAAAAAAAACTGTTGTAAGGCACAACACAATATAATAATTACTGTATTTGGCAATTATCAAAATGAGAAAATATGTAAAAATTATGGCAGCAAAAGAACAAGGATAACACAAAGCAAAGAACTCTCAACAACAAAACCTGGCAAAAACTTAAACATGACAATAAGTCAAAAGATTAAATATGTATGGCAGAACTTTCTTGAGAAATGTTTCTCCCACTGTAGATTAAACACTGCAGACACAGTGTGAGACACTGAGTTATCGAAGCCAAGCTGCCAATGAGTCAACACGAAGGATCACATTGTGAATAGCTTGAGGATGCTTTGGTCTTTGACCAAGAGGAAGTCAAAATAATAATAATGTAAACCATTCTCAGCCATGAGAGAAAATTAAGTCAGATGTAGAAAATTGTCTTGGATTTCTCAGCTCCAATTTTCTGAATACCATTTTGAACAGCTGCATAAAGTTTAGGCTTGGGTTGCATACAAAAGCTTAGGTGTTACTGTACATCACTGGCCATTCTTAAGTAAAATGTTCTCATACATTTGACATTTTCATGTCATAAATGTTGCAATTCTTTAAAAACTTAATGAACTACTTGTAAAGGTGGATTATCAGAAAAACCTTAATTTTGTCAGTCAGACATTTAATGCTCCTGATCACTACGTTCCTCTGTGTGCTCTCAATATATATACACACACATATATAGATGTGTGTATTCATTGAATGTTCTATAAATACTTAATGATCTATGACTATGCTCTTCAAATCTGCTTAGTCTTTGGTTTAATTCAAATAATTAGACAATCAGTTAACACCAACAGCTATAAGAAAATCCAATCGGTATTTGTGCTGATCAAAAGGATGTCTTAACGAGCACGTCGGAACAGAGGGGGTTACTCTTTGCCACTAGCTATTGAAAACCATTGAAGCAAGAAGGAAATGATTGGGGATTTGTACGTTTTTCAAACAACAAAAGAAGCTTTGAATGGTGCTGTCTCTAGTTTTAGTATGAGTGACAACTTGTGTGAGGGCACCCAAGACACTACTCTACTTACAGATGCATCACAATGAATATCATAGAACAGTTAATTTATCAGAAATATTAAACTAGTATTACATATACTAATTGCAAAGTAATATATTTCAAGGTACAGCTCTGACAGTTGTGGCTTAGAAACCCAGGATTCAGTTTCTGTGGAAATGACATAAATGAGATTGATATAGAAAAGTGTTACGTAATAGCTGTGTTATGACTAGGGAAATATTCAGTTGTCCAGCAGACAGTCACCATGGCCCTTCACACGGAGACCACGGCTCACAAGCTTTTTACTGCAGAAGAAAACTGTTACAAGAGTCATTATTCAAGTATTGTTAAAGAAAGTTAAGTAAAAGAAAAAAAATAATGGTAGAAAAATCCCTTTTGTTATACAAAAGGGATAACAACAAGATTATGAAGCAAAGCACACTTGGGGATATTCATAAGACAATACAGTGTTATTCACATTATCTTAGAAAGTTTCCATTTAAAAGGTGTAAATAAGGCCACTTTCAGATTCATTCAGTCATTTTTGATCGACACGCGTTTATTACATAATCAACTGACAGCATCTGGAACAAAATAGGAGATGATGTCCCCTGTAGCCACCATCAACTCAAGGTAGTATAGGATTGAGTAGGCCATATGTCATACTCATATGTATATCATATGAGCATTTTGGTGCACACAAAATGCTCATCTTTTATATGCACCAGTGACTGTCTTATAAGCTATGAAATATGCTAATACACAGAATCTGATTCAGACAATAAGATGCTAAGGATAGACCACTGTATAGAAAACCAGCAGGAGGTAACAGAGGCAGACACATCCAGTCCAACAAAAATTAGACATTTTAAAAGGGAAAATTTTTTAACTCCAATATAATACTGTGATAATTGGCCTATTATGAACTCTATAAAGGAACGGCTTGCATTTCTTATATGTTGTGCTCCTGTTGATAGACCTTAGTGAGTGAGCTGTCATTTTCAGTTTTCAAGACTGTTTTTATGAGGCCAAGTTGCTTCAGACATTACACTTCAAGGTGGAGAGCGGTGAGTCCTGAGCAGCCCAGCATGAGACAAAGACGGGTCTGTCTCATTGCAACTCTGTGGCAGGAAAAACAGGAAGGCTCCTGTCATTTCTCTGGATGATGGGAATTCTACAGGTGCACTCGATAAGTGAATGACGATGATAAGTAAGTGACTGGATGTTTAATTTGAGGCTGCCTCAGCCGTCGTTGCTTTGTCTTGAACATCATTAACCCCTCCAGCTGCATGAGCACGTGTTCAGTTGAAGGATATAGATTGCCCTTGGAAAGACGCGATAGGGGTTTAAAAGTTGTTTTTAAATGACAAACTTGCTGAGAAGATATCTGTCCATAACCACTGAATACCACAATCCTAAAGTATTTTACCTGACTTACAATATAGAACACTGTAACTAAAATCTTGTTCAAAAGATAACCTTTTTTCAAACTTTTAAACTCAGCTGTATGCTACTGACCATAAAAACTTCTGTTTTCAGAGGCGGCCACACTTGCTGATGATTAATAAATCAAATACATTTGATAAGAGGCTCCTGGTGGCTCCTTTACCTTTCAAATCATATGAAAGCTCTAAGGTTGTACTTAGTTTTTGCTAAACAACCTGTCGATCTTTTCTAAACAGTTTAGAGACTTTTGTGTTTTCCTACCTCTGAGGTAATAATCAAACAATTGCAGAACTTGGCAAAGACCTCATAGGTTTTTTTGTTCTAAGACATTAGAAGGTAGATTACAATAGAACTGTATAAGGGCTGTCCCCCTTTTTTACTATAATTATGTGTCCAGATAGTACAACTCCCTGCCACACCAGCTCCTCCAACAATTCAAGCATGTTTCTTCTAGTCGATTTCACTATGGCACACAAGCTGACACAAACAAAAGTTATGTGAAATCAAACTATAAAGCAAAATTTTGAATAAAACCACCAAAATATTCAGAGTGGCCTCCACGTTGTCCCCACTTCGTCTCGTCATCTTGTACTGCACTCATCTGTAAATTAACCTCTGACACAGCTCTCTACTTTCCTTTGTAAAAGACCTAATTCATGCGGAGTGCAGAGGAGAGAGTGGAACATTCTTGTGGGGATTACAGCACCCGCAAGAACGTGTTGCAGGAGGATTAACCAGGCGGCCACCCGTGGATCTAAGCAGACAAAAAGGTATCATCAAAATGACAAAAGACTGCAAGAGGATCTAAAAGCCAAAGGCAGAATGGTGAGATAAAGAACCTGAAGGCTGGTGCATTGGCCCCAAAGTAAAGATGCAAGTACAGTAACTCAGCTACCAAAGCTGGTAGGTGAGTTGAAACACAGGGTGTGGAAATTAAGACAATGAGAAACAGCATCCCTTCAATCACTCCATGGAGACAACCAGGTTGCTTTGGTCATAAATTTCCAGAAAATAAAAGGGAATGTCTAAAGAAGAAAAAAGATTAAGTTCAAATTACCTTTGACAAAGTGTTAGTTTACAGTCTTTAAATGCAACATACAGTATTTATTCTTTTTTTTAATAAATAAAGAAAAGCAGGACAAAAGAAAACAAGTCTTTGTTAGTTTTCTGAACTTGATTCTTCATTCTTAAACAGCACAGAGTCTGAGTGGCAGCAATATTTTAGTAGCAGGCAGGAAGTAAATCCAAATCATGAAAAACTGCATACATCATTTGTTTCTAGATTACCTGCCATTTCCAT
The DNA here is from genome assembly GCA_903066815.1 of Brachyrhaphis roseni. Lineage (NCBI taxonomy): Eukaryota > Metazoa > Chordata > Actinopteri > Cyprinodontiformes > Poeciliidae > Brachyrhaphis > Brachyrhaphis roseni. Next base: position 41,402 of record CAEFZY010019490.1, on the reverse strand, counting down.
TTCATTTGCAGCAATGCAAACAGTTCCCAAAGACACTGCAGAGAATGTGAAGGGCCTGTGTTCACATTCAATCTGGAGGGTTAGAGAGAAGATGGTAACAATAAATATCTGATTTGATATATTGATCATAAAAGGCAACCAGAGTTTTAAGAATGCAGGAAATCGTCAGTTTAGAGAAACTAGCTATGCTTCTAGCTAAGCTACTTTCACATTTGTGAATAAAAAGTCTGACACAGAAGAAGGGAGGATCTCTGGGAGTCTATATCCTTGGCCGACACTGTTTTATGTTGTGCACTGTGCTGTAAATTTGACGTGTAATTAGGATAAATTATAGTGGTCTATCATACATTTTGTCATGAAAACCCTTGTTATCCATTTAAAGAGGAAGAAAAATGCCATAAATAAAATTTGGTGGAGTAAAAGGCTGAAAGCTTTTGCATGGAGCTTGAAACTTATTGCTTTCACACTGCTCAGCTGAACTGGGCCACACCACACACACTGCTGCAATTGTCTGACTCATTTAATGGGCAGCCACAGGCAGATGCAATGAAGGATAAAAGTTATGAGTTTGCTAGAGTTGGAGAAAGTGTAACTAGAAATATTGAGAAGTATGGAGACTATTTTGCCAACAAAACACTATCGATTAATATAACAGTTACAGTTTACAAAATAATTATAGACTAGTTTTAGTTAGTATTAAAAGAAAAAAAATGACTCTTTTTTTCAACACAATAAACAAGATTAATAGAAAAACAATACTTTAATGAAGGACTGCATATCTTCCACTGCAATTTTTTTATTACCTATAACTATGCACTTAAAAGGACTGTGTTACTTTTTCAATGAAACTTTGTGTATTTTACTTTCAAATGATCAGGAATTGAAAGATTCCTGGAGTTCTAGACAATTTCAGTTAGAGCATCTGCGATAAAACATCTTCTCTACATTTTCATGCCATCATTGTATTTTGATCAACATGATTGCCAAGAAAAGTAACTAAGCCAATCAAATTGTATGCACTGCAAATAAAACTCACCATGAATGTTATTGCTCTTCAGAGGAGTCTGTGTTATGATTATGAAGCAACCGTCTCTTCTGTCTCTCTCTCTTCATCATCAGGAAAATGTTGATGGATAGGGATGCCTTGTGACACTAAACTACAACCTGGATACAGAAAGAGCTCATATGTACTCACAGATAACACTGAATTCCCAACTACAGTAGTAAAGAACTTAACATTTTAAAAATGCATTGCCTTCTAAATGTTCAAGATACCTTTGTTACAAAAATATTTTGTCTTTTATGAAGATTTTATGTAATAGACCAAGATAAAGTAGTACATAATTGTAGAGTGGAGGCAAAATAGAGGCATAGGTTTAAAGACTGAGTCTGAACAGAAATTTCAAGTCTTGCCATAAACTCTCAATTAGACTTAGGTTCTGATTTGCCAGGGCTATTGCAACATCTGAACAGGCCTTTTCAGAATAGATTCAACATTCCCTTTGTAATTCAAAGTTTGCATCTATAGCTGTATGTTTAGGCCTGTGTGTGTCCTGCTGGAAGATTAACCTCTGCTCCAAGTCAGAAGTCTTTTGAAGCCGGTATGGCTACATTTCCAAAGCACTCCACGTTGTGGTATCTAAAAGCACAAAATGACTTCAACCTTTTACTTCAACCTTTTAAAATTACTTCATACCCCAAATTACATGCAGTTGTTATAGAAATGCAACCGCATTTCATGCAGAACCAGTATACCTCAGCATCTTTTCAGTGGGATTCAGAAAATAGCTTAAAAAATATAAATAAGTGACGTGTAAAGCAAAAGTATTACCCAAGGTTTAAAATTATTTCTAATTGGAGACTCTTGTGGCACATTTGTAGCTGGTTAACCCTTGTCAACCTGGGACAACTTTGCAACCTTTATCACTAATAGAAATCTAACATTCCTCAACGGTCCGGTCGCAATAGATTACATATGAAGAGACAAACACACCTGTTTGCCCTGTAACACTGCCACTAGCCTGTTCACATTCAGAGATTGCCAGATTAAGAACCTGTTTAAGAGGGGAAAAAAAGACACTTGTTCTGTCCTGATTTAGAGATAAGAAAAAACTACTATAGCTGCCATCATTACACTTAAATCAGCAAAAAATAGTTTTTCTATACGATTCTCCTCCTAAGAAGCTCGACCCGTCAGTAAGACTGCATTTCACCTTCCTCTCCAGTCTCTCTCTATCTCTGTTATCTCTGAGTCCCCTCATATGAGTGATGCTTCCTGTGTTGTCACTATCAGAAGCTAAACCTGGAGGGAGTGAGTCAAAGAAAGCCACCCCCAGCTCTGCACAGCATGAAAACACAGCCTGGGGCCTAAAGGTCAACAGGGGCCAACATGTCAGAAGGGGGGGAAAAAAAATCAGAGGCCACTAAAACATCAGGCTGCCCTGCTGTTGTGTGTCTGATCCAAGTGAAGCTTGGTGACAGCTAAATGGATGGGGATTCACATGGTCCAAAGAAATTCAATTAAATAACTTTGTGGTGAATTTTTTACTTTTCACATCTTTGTGAATTTTGCTATGAATCAATGGCTTGGTTGGGAAGATTTTAAAATTTGTTTGATACATTTTTTGTTTGGAAGTTAGATAAATTTTGTACTTTTCACATCTTTGTGTAGATTGTTATGAATCACTGGCTTGGTTGGGAAGATTTTAAAATCCATTTGATCTTTTCTTTATTTGTAAAATAAGTATAAACATAACAATGTAAGAAATAAAGCCTTAACAAAGAAAGACAAGTGTTCTGAGGTCTTGCTGACAAGCTGCAAATCCAGCAAATTGTGACTTTAAACTCCTCCAGGGCTCTAAACAGCCAAGTGTGTGAATAAATGCCTGGGAGGAGGACGTGCATGCGTGTGTGTGTTTCAGAGAAAGTGGAGAGCCAAAGAACACAGCTTGTTGAAGTCACAGCATGTGTTGCAATGTTAATTTCTCTCTGAGTAGTCAGAGTTTGGCTCCTATTACGAATGCAGCCATAGAGAAAGTGGAAACACAGTACACCAGCAGGCTGCAGAACTACAGCAGGAAGACGGGTGGTGGGGTTATGACGTCACATGGCTACCCTGCATGATGGAGAAAGGGGCAGACCACCTCACGGCTGGCTGTGTTGAAGCAATCATGGCAGATTTACTCACAAGTATTTCCCAGAACTCAGCTACCTGGGGGTCTATTCTCTGCTTTCAAGTTTCTGCTCAAAGTCTCTGCTTGAATATTAAATTACCTTTAACTGCTCAGTTTATTGGACAGTAAAATCTGTAGAAGGAGAGCTAAATTTTAAGAGTTTCACTAAGAGCTGTCGTCATTACTATATGAGAGAGGATATTGGTAATAGGAGTAAGCTTGACAAGTTCAGAATCTTTGTTCTCTCTGTCCTTTCATGGTACCTTGTATAAGTATTCACTCTTTGTCACATTGGAACAAATATACGTGTATTTTGAAGTGATTTGGTTTATTAGAAAAACACAAAGTAGCTCTTAATTATGAGGTGGAATAAAAAGATACATGTGTTTCAATATTTATAGACATCTCAGAAAAGTTTGTTATTCAGCTAATGAGTAAAAGCCTAGCAGAACTAGGTTTTGCTGCAACATTAGTCAAAAATATTTTGGGGTATGTGTCTTCCAGCTTTACTCAGTCAGATGGAGATGTTAGCTTGCTTTTTTGCAAAGCAGCACAAGTTTAGTCAGATTAGATGGAGAATCTTAGGAAAGATACATTTTAAGCCTTAGAACAGATTAGTTACACTGAGATCTCAGCTCTGATTGGGCCAATCGCACACTTAATTATGTTTTGATTATGACAATTTTGGCTGTACATTTAACATCATTGATCTGACTGAAGGTGAACCACAATTACAGTCTTGAGTGTTTTGCAGCCTTTAAGAATACCAGAACAATTCTGCCACTGATTTTCTAGAATTGCATCTCTTTCTTTCATAAAGGAATGATTTTTAGAGTGTATGACTAAGATGTTTTGTCTACATCTCCTTCAGAGTTATCTGGAGCCAGTTGAGTCGTACGTTTTCTATTTTCAGTTGATTGACTGAACAGATGTTCAAAACCTTGAAATTATGTTTTATAGCCTGAACCTTCTTTAAACTTCTAAATCTTTATTCATGACCCATCTTCTGTGTTCCTTGGTATTTGTGGTGGATTTTTTTTTCACTAATGCTCTTCAAGAAATGTCCAAAGCTTTTACTGAACAGTTGGACACATGCTTATATTATACTGTGTTTACTATGTAACTTCTGAAGATATTTGGCTGCACTATATTTTATTTAAAGGTAAAACAGTAAAGTGGGCCCACTAAAAATGAACCCCAATATTGTCAGCGTCTGTCATTTACATAAAAAAAAAAAGTGATAACTTTAATGCATCGTTTTTCAAAAACCAACAGACCTTTTATGAGGATAGTTGACTCCTGAGAGGGATGTCCACCGTCTTCACTCTGAGAGGCCTCACCGTCACTGAGTGCAATTTAGAAAAGAGGTTAAAAAGAAAAAGAAGGAGTGGATACATCTTAATTAAAATAAGCCTAGCCTGTTAGTATGCCAAAACATTACTATAGAAACATAGAGCAAAATAAGACATTGGGAAAACATAGTAGGATGTCAAATTTATGGGTTCACTGTTATCAGAAAAATATCTACTTTTTCAAAGTAATCGCATAAACCTTTGTCTTCTTTCATCCTCTTTTTGCTGCTCATCAGTGTGGCTGAGCTGTTGGACGGTCTCTTGCAGTCCTCTGATCTTCGCTTTCTTCTCATTTAACACCATGACAAAACGCGAATACATTTCCTTTTCTAACATCTCCTTATGCTTAACCTGCTGCTCCAGCCTGTTGGGACAAACATACAGTATCTCCATGAGAACCAGAATTCTGACTTTAAAGTCAGAATTCTGACATCAGGGACCCCAATTTTACAGAATACCATAACTGATCTGAAATGGGAGGCTACATTTGTGCCGTGCACAAAGAAGGGGAAAAAAAACAACCTTCTGTCTTTTTCACAATGTGTGGAAACAAGGTGTGAAGCTTCTCTGTTACGTGTTACAGAGCTCAAAGCATTAACCAAATGCTAGAAAAACCAACACATGGTATGAAGAAAGTGCACACTTTTCAAACTTTAGGATTGTGCATAGAAATAAGAAAAAATTAGTCTGTGGAGGATTCTGCAACTATATGAATGTAATTACAAATGTACAAAATTCCACAACAAATTTCATACACTATTGATGGAAAAAGCATGAATCCAAGGAAATACAGAAACATTTACATGTCTCACAGTTGCCAATCTTCCAGGAGTGAATATTCCAGCAAAATTCTTCCAATATACGGGCTTTAAAGTTCTCTGCAATACTTTGTGACATTTTATGTTAAAAGTAATGATAAAAAATAATGAATAATATATAAAAAAATCTTTACATACTTTTCCTTTTTCTAGAGTGTTGTTCACAGGGAGTATTTAGTTTTTAACGCTTGGATTTTAAATTTTGACTTTATCTTTGTTTAATCAATCAAATGTGTGATATTAAAGACTTGAGAAAAGATTTATTTTTTTTTTGTTAATCATACACTCTAAATTCCAATGAATATGAATAAATGCTAACATTGCTTTAAAAAAATGTCAGCAGCAAATATACTTAACACCAGATATTATTTTCCCAGACAGTTTTCCTTGAACTTCTTACTCTTTCAGTATACGCTGGTGATCCTGTTTCAGTGTACAGTTCTCCTCTAACAGCCTTGAATTTTCTGTCTCCAGATCTGCTCTGTGCTGCAGAGACTTCCCGATCATCTCCCGGATGAGCTCCACAGAGTCTGGTGCTGGCTGAAGCTCCACAGAGCCCAAGTGTATCTAAACAACAAAACAAAAAATAAAGAGTATTAATAGGCAACAAAAAGTAAAGAACAACAATTGCATCAGGTTCTTTTTGTATTTTTGAACTAAAATAGAAGAAAATGAAGATTTTTCTGCAAGTTCTCTGGCTTTATTATTTATGGGTGACCAAATGGCCCAGCAGTAAAGAATGACCTTAATTATCAAGCCCTCTTCCTTTGCATTGACAGATTTATTGCCTAACACGTCCATCCTTTTGAGCAAGGCCAGCTGACAACTCAAGATGGATCTAGGTCTAAATAACCGCATTGACACTGAAACACAAGTGGATTCTTGCAGTGAAGCTGGAAAAAATCCTGAAGAAAGTCCACTTGGCACTGCAGTCTTGACAGTGACACATAAAATTGTTAACTGGACTCATCCAAAAAATCAGCTACCAGTGAAAAATGACTAAGCATTTGCACCTTTCTGTCATCATGAGAAGTTCTGGTGGTGCAACAAACATTGCATAAAATTTTCTCTGAAGTGGGAGACTGTTTGAGAATGAGGTGTTTTCTTATGTCTGGGGAAAAAGCTGGATGACTTATTTATTCGCCAATAAAACTATGCAAGTGAGACATTACACCTTTCTTATTTCTTTTAGCTCTTTAGAATTAAACATCCTTCTGATGCAAGAAAATAATCCACATTTGGTTTGGCATGAAATCACTGAGAAAGAACTTAGAAGCAAATGTTGCACACAAAAAGATTTCGTGTTTTTCACCAATTTGATGTAGAATGCCAATTTTATCATTGAAAGCAGCTCTTCGTATTTGGTTGGCACCCTGGTCATAGCTGCATTTTCACTCACACAGACACACGCATGCCCGCGCGCACACACACACAACATGGTACAGTGAAAAACCAAAAGGCAATACAGTGCTATATCTTTAACTGTACAGAAGTCAAAGAAACACTGTAATAAAGCCGCCATCTTCAAAATAGTTGTCATTTTTTACCTGGATTGATGCATTTCTTGCAGACCACACAGCTGTTTTACCCTCTTTTGATGAACTTGAATGTGTCATTTAACAGCTGAGTTCACCCTGACCTCAGATTTTCTTATTCCTGCACATATTATCTTGTATTCTAGTACATTTCAGCTTCAAAGTTTGCTTCAAGTAATCTTTTTTTTCTGACTCTGAGCAAGTAGTCCAAATAATCAATCATCCATTAATTCTCTATAGCCACTTAAACAATCCCAGTGTGCTGGGGTCCTTCTCCAGGGATCATTGGATGACATGTCCAATGATAGACTCAGTCTATCACAGAGACACCATGCATATGAACACTCATCTAAGAGCATCTTAGAGGAGCGGATAATAGTTATGTTTTAAACTGTGGGAGAATGCTGGAGTACCCAGAGAGTAGTCTGCTTTTTTCCAATGCCTATTGTTGATTTATAAAATGTGCAACAATTTGGAAGAAAAGTTAAAACCAAGAGTTTTCTAAAAAATTACTAGGAGTTTCTGTTGTTTTTTTTTGTTCCAGTTTTTATTCTTTGCTTATCCACAGAAATTGCCATTTTTGAGAAAGTAGATTTCACTTGGCCACTATGGTTGTGCATTGACCACTCCCTGCAACTTGTGACTTGACAAGCTTGACAGGATGAGCACAAGAAGAGGACCACCCAGAATTTATGGAGGATGATCCTAAGATGTTCAGTAACATTAAGTTGTCTCAGATGGCCGCAGCAGTGTTCTCTCATGCAAGGACTTAGTGTGACTTGAAGCTTAATGAGTCATCAGCCTGTTGATATAGCTGTGGTCCGGTAAATGGGTGGCAAGATTGTTTAGTTTGGCAAGTTTGATAGAGAAACCCAGTTAGAACGGACAAAGACTGTTATATCAAGTTTCAGTACTATTCACGTGATTATGTTTAATTCCAAGACACATGAATTTGTAGACGGAGAGAATACATTTTACCATCTGCTTGCAAAAGCTAGGAGGCTACCAATTTGTGAAGGTTAGTAGAAGCTTTGATCTTCCTCTAACCTCCAATCCATCTTCTCTTCAACCCCATCTTATACTTCTTGCTATCTACCTCTAAATCTCTCCAATGCTCTCCACCTAAGAAAGGTCATATGACAATAAATCAACCACATAAGGATGTTAGGAAAGAAGTGAACTCTGGCATGCTGAGTACACAAATATTTCCACACTTCAAAGAACAATGTTAATGCTAATACCCATCATTTGCAGTGCAACTTTTAATCCAAACTAATGCCTGGAACTTTGTGAATCTTTACTCTGCATACTGACAGCGTTTAGGCACATAAACCTTCCATAATCTTCCATCAACCAGCTGAAGGCACCAGAAACAGACATCTAAACCTCTGCTAGGTCAGACTCTGTTTACTGAATGAGTATTAGACTAACTTCAGCTGTTGTTTATTTATTCTGCTCCTGCTGACTTTTAAATACCAATGGTTGGATGTTTCTCCATCCTGGGTTTCTAAGAAGATCTACAGCTGTAAACACAAGCATTTAACATCACCAAGGGTTTGCTTTTATAGCGCAGAAAAAGAAAGACATATGCTAAACAATCTATAAATACTCAAATCTATTCAAACAGTTTGCTTGCCCTTACTGAAACATTGTAATTAATGCATTTTAAAGAAGTCAAGGTAAATGTACTTTGGCTCCTTTAAAAGTAAGGACTGGAGTGGAATATTCTGTCAACTTTTCCTGCCCCAATTTGTTTCTCCTGACACACAAAGTTAAAGGTCACATGGCATCTTGTTGCCAACTTCTGCCAAGATGTGGGAGGTCAGACTCTTTGTCTGTAATGGAAAACCCACTGGCACATTCTTTTTCTCAACTGAAACAACAACGAAGCAAAGATATTGTCCACAGTAAGTATTTCTGCCTTCAAAACCTTTATAAAAATCTCACAAAAAACACTGAGTGTTCTAAGCTTTCACACAAAGACATAAGAAATGAATAGTAGAATTATCGCTTAGTAAAAAACTTAAATGCTTTTCAGACCTTGTGTTTCTGAGAAACCGTACGATTACATTTTCTTAAAAAAAAAAAAAAACTACAATAGCGTAATTTAGAACAATGTGTTAAAATCAAAACTTCTGGTTTCTCAAATCTACAGTGTGGTTCAGAGTGTGTGGTCTGGAAATTTGTTTGTGTGTGTCTGTCTCAGTCAGACCTTAAGGTCAGATGTTGACATGGGTATGCATCACAACTGTTCTGGTGAAAATGACACCATAACATGCCGTGAGTACGGAAAACAAGGGATTTGTTATCATAGCCATCAATACGGCTAAAAACTTAAATCAACATCTAGTGTTACCGTTTTCAGGATTATGTCTTCCCTTAATCAAAAGCATTTTTGTGGTATCACTCCACAATCTCCCTTTAAGCAGTTTGGCTTTCAAATAACATCAGCAGAGACCATTGATTATATTGAATAATTTTTATGAGTTGACCAAAAGAAGTTGCCCTAAATGTTTACATATAGACTGACTGAAACTTGTACAATATTGGAACTACAGTCATTTACAAAACTCTGTGTGGAACTTAAAAAAAACTAACACTTTGCCCTAACATATCTTACGTTGAAATATGGTGGTTGCTACAGCATGTTGTGGGGTTGATGTTTAGCAATGACACAAAAACTGTTCAGGGTTAATGGTTAGATGGATAGAGCCAAATGTAGAGTAATACAGAAAGTGAACTGGTATACAAAAAAAGACCGCAGGGGAGATTTATCTTTCAGCAGGACAATAGCCCTAAACATAAAACAAGAATTTTAATTTTATGCTTGAGATTAAAGCTTATTCATGTATTATAATTGCACAAAATACAGACATAAATCCAACTGAGATTAAAAATATGTGGTTAAAACTATTATTACATGTTTTCCAATAAATCTGTCTGAGCTTGAGCTTTTTATGCAAAGAAGAGGCAATAAATTCAGAGGCTATATTTGCAAAGCTAGGAGAGACATAAGCCCCCAAAATTTGCAAAAATTGATGAATTTATCAGATCGTCAGGGCTGAACACAAATGCATTTTATGGATTTTTTGTTTTTAAAACTATGCTGAGCTATTTCAAAGCATAAACATTGTTGTAGTTTGAGAAAGTACATTGTCAACCATATATCTTACATATAGTTTCAGTCTTTAAATAGCTATTGTGTCTACCAAACAGGGAAGTGAGTGGGTGACCAGGAGCTTCTCATGACGATAAGGCAGTATTCAAGGTTTGGCACGGCTACTTGGTATGGGAAATGTGGGCAAAGAAGTTGAAATCTGCTTGTCTCCTCAGTTCCCTGATCTACTGTGAGGGGGCGTGACGCCAGATAAAGAGCAGGAAGTGAGGGGCGACAATCAGTCCAGTCCTGATAATACAAACTTTCACAGAAGCAGCAAAACAAGCTACCAGACAGGTCTTTCTCAAAAGCAGAGTAGTGCAAAATAGGTGTCTGAATTTAAAGATGTTGGTTGCTGACAAATTAGTTACCGACTCTTTTTTTTTGGTTTGTTTTTGCTTGTGCTTAGATGAGAGTTCATTCAAATTAAAAAATTTAATCCCAATAAAATTGGTTTCGGTTGAAAGTATTAAAGGAATCCAAGGTTAAGTTGCATCACCAACACATCACCCTATCCACTCCGGTAACGTGCCATTGGAAAAAGAGACCCTGGTCTGTTTACAGGTGCCATGAAGACTAACTGCCTCTAACTACAACACCTAAAATAAAATAATAATTTCCGCTGGGCTTTCTTCAGGTTGAAAGAAAGCATTGTTTAACATGTGATATTTATTTCCAGCTGCTATTTTTATTTAATGTTATATTTATCTGTTATATTTAATCAGTGAATAAATGCAATGCAAGATTGGATTTATATTTTATAAAAAATATATAATGAGTTCCTCCAGAGGATTCCCAAGGTCTTCCAGCAGCCAGTCAAGAAATAAAGTTATCTCTTTATGCTCATGACTTATTTCCATTTGTGTCCAGGGGCTGTAACAGTAATGGTAATAGCTAACCAACGTGAAAAATAAACATCTTATTTCATCTAGTTTAGTTGACATACACTAAATACTCGGACCATTATGAACACCAGGTTAGTATTGTGAAGGTTGCACGTTTAGCCTCATCAATAAGCCCATTCAGAGATGCACAAAAAAGATCTGCAGATTCCTCAGTGGTTCTGGGGGATGGGGCGTTAGCAACAGATTGTTTGAGCCCTGTGGATTGTAGGGTGGGGTCTTTTGGATTGGGGTTTGCTTACCACAGATGTTATCAGACCACATTAGATTTGTATCTGATGAGCTTGGAGACCAGCTACAGATTTAAAGCTTTGTTGTATTATTTGAACTATTCCAAGCAGTTTTGCATATCATTGTTCTGCAAGAAGATTGCCTGCAAGTGAAGGGGCAAGCTGATGACACGTTTTGCTTTATAACAAGTCTGACACATCAATTTGAATACCTGAGTAAAAGTATTTGCTCATAAAACACTGAAATTCAAGAAAGAGAGCAATGTCACTGACTGTAGCAATTAATGTTGTGGCTGAGATGTGTATTTGACTTAGTCACACTTTTGATTCCTTGATTTTCTTTTCTGTCATTGCACTAAAACAGCTGAGCAAGCTTCTAAATTAAGGCCTTAGACCATGACTAATTTTAATGCCGTTATTATTCCCCGTCATAAAATCAAATTACAAGGCAGAATTTATTTCTGCCTTGTAAGACCCCAGCAAGGCAGAATTTATTTCAGTCTCATTTATTTGATTAATCAGATCAGGTCAGCTTTAATTTAATATTCACCATCAAATTCTATATACAACTGTGGAATAAATACAATCTTCAAGTATAGAAGATTTTGTAATGTGGAATTGTGTCTGAGATGGTTTAAAAATCTTTATTTGAAGCAGACATCAACGTGTTTCTCTTATGGTGCTGCCCACACAGCTAAAGTCTGTGAATCCAAGACATGCTATTGCTGCAGTGTCACTTTATTTTATATTAAGATTTCAGTCATCGAATTATCCAGACTAATTCAGATCATTTTGATTTTCTTCGCTATTGCTTATCATGTAACACATCCCCATCCATATGAGAAAAATCTGCTCACAGGCCACTCAATCACATTAGCAGAGGAAGAAAAGGTCACTAATCAACCAATGTGTAAGACAGGACAGCCCTGTTCATAAATCAAGGTTTTATGGTCTGCACTGTGTTCCTAACCTTCTGGCCCTCTTTCTGTGATCATTTTCTTTTGAGCAGTGTCCATAGACCATTACTGACCTGCTCCCTAAAGGCAAAAGCACCCCTAGGTTAGAAGAATGACATGAAAATCAACAGGGAGAATCCGGAGCTGTTCTTTATCAAATGTGTCAGTTGCAGTGAGTAATCCTCCAGAGCCTTAGAAAAGGGGTTAAGCTTATGCTTTTTGAACATTTTCTGGATTTAACAATGACTGTTGGAAATATTTTACATTACCACTTTTTCTTAATGGTAGCTATCTCATTATGTTTCTATTAATGGCAAGACAGATGTTATTTGTAAAGTACTTTTTTTTTTTTTCAGTTTCCTGTGGGCAGCAAAACCTTTATAACTCCACTATAATGTTGGGAGGCAATAAACCTTATCTTTAAAACAGTCCCCACCGTAAAAGAAAAAAAAGCTTCCTTTCTATTTTTGTTGTTTGTCTTTAGAGGCATTTATCCTCAGGGAACGGTGATAACAGGACATAATGTTATGGCATTCAAAAGCACTGACACATCTTCACCAGTAAGCCAAAGCACTCAAAACCAGTACCAGCAAATCAGGCAGCAGTGGAGCTTTTCAGGCTTTTCAGCTGAGGGACCTGTCTGTTAATGAACATTCTTTTTTTATAATAAATACATTTTCTTAAATTAAAAATTAGATGTTATTTATTATTTATAAACTAAGCTTACATTATGACAACATAAAACAAGTTGAAGTATTTATTTTAATTTTTACCAGGGGTGCCATTAAGTGTGGAGGGAAATGGATTTTTTCAGTCAACGTAATGAGTAAGACTATGTTCGCACTGCAAGTCTTCATGCTTATTTTGCAGAGATCTGATCCATGGCAGAGGAAGTAATGGATCATGCTGTCCTCATGAAAGTAACTGTTTATGCAGTATGTTTCTCTGTGTGAGCACAGACTCTGAAGCTGTTCAAAGTGAGAAAAGTAAAACACTTTGCTCACTTTGAACAGCTTCAGACACTAGCAGTGTCTCCTCCAACACAAATGTGCAAGTACAGTATGTCATCTTTTAATGATTTGTCTGATTTGTATTGTTAGGTAGGTCAAAACAAATAAAACAAGTCAGATCTGGGCAATATTTGTTTGCAGAATGTACATAGTCTATGCTCCATTAATAAAGGTTGAGCTGAATTCAACTATTGTTTCTGGTGAAATGTCTTGGAATGTGTCTAAAAGTATATAAAGATATTTTATTTCTTGCCTTTTTTGTCACAGTTAATTATGTTAATTAATCATCATTGCAAGTAAAAAAAAATGCTAATGAATTCTGGTAGAATGTTTTGGAAACAAACATATACTGAAAGACATTCTCACCAAAATGTTGTTGCAGATCTTCTGATATGAAAGAAGATTGTGATCCGAAGAGAGGCAAAAAGAATACTCCTCTTTCCCATTTCGTTTTCCTCCCACTCTTTCTTCACCTTTTGTTAGAGCTTGAAGAAGATCTTCGACATATTTCTCCCTTATGACTCCCATGTCATTGGCTTCTCTTGTCACCTCATCCTCTGAAACTGACAAAACAATCACCAGTCAAACAATTACACTCTTGAAAGGCTTTTTTTTTTTTTTTTTACTTTTATGTTGCCATTATTTTATAAATGCATGGAACTGGGAGTTCACAGAAGATTGCAAGAAAAACTATAAACATTAATTAAGCAGTAACAAGAGCGCATGTGAAAGCAGGTTTTAAAGGAAGCATGCAGAGAAACCAAGGGGAATGTCATCAGTTGTTGCACAGCTGCTAATGCTGGCTCGAAGGTCCCAATTAACACATCAAACACAGAAACATTGACAACCCAGTTGCCCACACATAGCTCTCGCAATTACATCTCTACCTGTCAGCTATGCAGATGGACAGAAAAAAAAAACAAACTATGGAGTAGTTATGTTCCAGGTGTCCTTTAAGAGAACACAGTCTCGTACACACGTAACCACAGACCCACACATACACACAGATACGTCGTTGCATGTGTACACACATTCACATTAGCATTGGCTTGTATTGACAAAGACAACCCTTGTAGAGTTTAATATAGTTTCTACACCTGTAAGCTGCACAGTATAGGAGTAAAGAAGAATAATGAAACAAGGTCCCCACTGTCCCTCAGGTTAAGCAATCAGAACAGTCATGACATTATGAGATGGGGTCAACCAGGTGCTGTGGACAGCCTGGTGAATGGTACATCTGCTGACAAAGACATTTTCTACCACTGACTCGTTGGAGGATCTTTTTGTTAATAATCTGGATACAGTTTTCAAATATAAAGCCCTTACCTTCTCCGATCCATGCTGAGCTTCCGTCAGTAAGAGCTAATGTGAATCCAGCACCCAGGTCCACAGCCCAGTCAACTCTTAGGAAGTAGGGGATGCCTGGATTCAGAGTAATCTTCTGAACTGTACCACTCATGTCTCATATAACCGTAATGCCTGCAGAATATCAAAAACAAGTGTTCACAAATTCTAAACAAAACTCCATATATTCATCTTCTGTCTTCTACTTATTAGAGATCAGAAAATTCAGGTATTCCAGTTTTGCTTTTTGCCTTAGTTCTTTTTTTACTACAACAGACCAGAGCTTTACCCATGTTATGGAATTCAAAGTCATCATCCATTCAGCAGCACTTCATCCTACCATCACCAGTGAAAAAGACACCAGCATACTTTATATCTTTCACCTAAGGCAGAGACTGACCACAATCTGAAGAGAGCAATCAACCTTTTTTTTCCGGTTGAGAACCATGGCCTCAGACTTCAGTGGTTCAATGACCTTGATGAATTGCAGATCACAATAACAGACAAAACCTTTCCCAGACTAAGCAGACCAGGGGATCCCCCAAGAGCCTGGACTGTCAGGGGTGGGAGGGAGCATTGTGGATGAGAGCCTGGTGGTCGAGCGTTTGCTCCAGGCTTGACCAGAAATATCAGAAATGCCTAACCAAACAGGAATAGAAATTTCAGTCTGGTAAAATCCAGAGGGGGAGGCAGAGGTGCCTCCCTGCCTGAATGTTAATTTCTGGTGGCATAAACTGAGTTTTGGTGGAAGCATGAAGCCATGTTTCTATGTAAAACTGCATTATTCTAAATGTATAAAACAACAGCTCCCTTTCATGTGGTCAGCTTTCTTTGTTGGCCTTTTAAATGAGGTCCTAGGATCTGATTTGAAAAACCCCCCACAAAAAAACAAAAAACTAAGACCGTTGTAGGGTTATCAATCTACCAGATGCATCAATGTACTTCATTGTTTTACTTCTTGGCTTTGGTGAGCAAGGTTCCTTGTGTGTGTCTTCGGTGGGGGTATTTCTGAGTCAGTAGGACCACACGGATATTAACAGGTTTTGGCAGATTTTTTCTTTCTTTCTTTTTTGTGGGAACGTGTGTTGCTTATTATCAGCAAGATAATCACATGCTGTTAAAAGGAAAATACAAGACTATTAAATCTCAAGTAGCTACTTTAGTGCATTCATAGTATTAATTTATTATATATGCAAACACTTCTACCATTTCACCGCCAGTCATATAAGCAGCATCTCATGGACTCCCAAAAAACCTGTGGACATGTCAACTTAAGAGCATGATCAGCTATTGTAAGCTTCCTGATCTAAAAATACTCAGTAAAAACATTAACACAAATTGAAAGATCATAAAAAGTCCTAATTATTATATTTTGGTTTTGGAAAGTTTATTTATAATTTTGTTTGTTTTGTAATTTTGTAAAAAAAAACTTAGATTATTCATCCAAAGTTATGTCAGACTATTACAAGGAAATTCAAAGCGGTGGGACCCACTCATGTTAAAGAGTTTCCTGCTGTGAAACTGAATTGTTATTTGCCAGTGCCACAGTGATAAACAGTCTGAGCCTCATAACCCTCTGGCTAATGTCTTTGCTGTCTGACTCAAGGCTGCAGTTAAAGTGAGGGCTCCAGCTAGAAACAGCTGTCTTTCTACAGCTAGGACCTAAACTGTTCACAGGGTTACAACATAATCTGAGTCTGTGCCTAAAAAGGCTATCTAGTCGTAAAGATGTACATGTTGTGCTCTGTTCTAAACCTTTTGAGAAACTTTTACTTGATTGTGAATAGTCAATCCTAAACATATATTTATAAATTTCACAAGTAGTGAGTGGTGATTTAGACAACTTCCCTTCTTAAACACAGGGCAAAGAGTGTGGAGAAGAAAGGAAAAAGCCAACTAAATTAGCAGTTACGAAAGCTGAACAATTCGGGGGAGAAAAGGTAATGTTTGGCCATGTTGAATTGTGCAATGACATCATGAGCTTTTTACTGCTAAGTAGTTACTGCAAGTTATTGTTAGCCATGCTTCATACACACTATTTAATCAAAGATGTATCCATAAAGTCAATACAGATAAATGATATAGATTATAATGTAAAAACACCAAGTATAACGTTGTAAACATCTACCTATTTCCACACAGTTGTGCTGTGATATCACCAAAAAGGTGGCAATCAGAATTTAAGCCTTTTTTGATTTGATTGAAATCCGAGGATATCGGAGGCAAAGTTATCACCTCAACTGAGTGACTTTGTTTCTCAAGTCTTCCCTGAGTCAATACATGTTGACAACTGCAGCCCAGAAAAACCAAGCAAGAGCTGCAGTTTCAACATCAATGTCATTCAAAGTGATGCAATCTGAAAAGATAACAACATGAAAGTACCTATATATCTCCTACACACACACACACACACACACACACACACACCCCCACACACACACAGAAACACCAAAACTTAAGTACATGTAAAAATGTAACATGGAACAGATAAAGGATGACCCTTTGTGCTTCAAAAAGGGGCGTAGCTGAACGAATGACATTGCTAAAGGCATCAACTTTAACCTCATAAAGTAAGCCCAGCTACTCATTAGTTACTGTAACATCTGTTGTGAGGGAGCGATGACCCTGTGCTAATGACAGAAGGACAGTTCCATTAAATAACCAGCACTGTCTGTCTGTCTGTCTGTCAGGGATGGATAGTCGTGCAAAACCATCAAAGCCAATTCTTCCGTCTTACTGTCGGCATCTCTTCAGATACCGGACCTTCTGATACAAACCTTGAAGCAAATAAATCATCAACAAAAGAACACCCCGACACGTAGCTTTTATCTTAGTCTTTCCTATACCTTTGCTTACACTGTTAAAATTCTTGAAAACTTTATGGGATTATTTTTTAATGTCTGTAATTTGATGTTGATCTACAGTCAACAGGTTGCATAAGCACTAATCATTTAAATGATTTGATTTTATATACGATATATATAAAATAATTTGATTTTAATATGGAACTAAATTAAGAAATCTGAAGCATAACTGTTTATTGCCATATTTCGGGTTTTTTTAAACCAGACAAATTCAGACTGCTCTCTCCATATCTGGGATTAGTCTTTGCCTAAAGCGAAAGAGTTCAAGTATTTTGGTGTCTTGTTCATGAGAGACAGCAGATGTAGCAGCAGACAGGTAGACAAACTAGTGTTTTTTTCTGCGTTAACAAGAGTGATACTTAATGAATATTGATATTCCAACTGATGTTTTTGACCAAGGCTTTTTAAAAATTGGGGATTGGTCTGAAAACTGCAATCGGTGCACCCCTAGTAGCAAGTCATTTTGATCAACAACAAAACTAGTAACTTACCAAAGAAAAACTAACACAATTTACTTCACAATTAAATAAACTACCAGCTTTCTTTGGCATCAAGCTATCAAAAGTCAGCCATTTAGACCTGTTCTCCTCTCAACCATTACTTTGATCTAAGAGATGTTTCCTGCTTTTGCCATCCCGATAGAAGCAATCTCAGTCTGGACTGTTTAGGCACATGGTTCCAAGTTAGCTTCATACTACAAATTACCATCAGGCCAGGGGTGTTCGCTGTGTGTGATCAAACTTAGCATGCACTGCACATACTGATACTACGTTGGACCTTGATTTGACAACAGCGCAAGGACCTAAAGCAGTCAGCATACAGTAAATTATAAAACCGAATCGCATCATGAAGAATGTGGGCCTGTTTAGGCTTGAATCCCACCAGTGAAATATCTAAAACATTATTTATGTGTGGTTTACAGTGTGACAGATTTCCTTGCGCGTGAAGCGCACTCTAGGAGTGTCTGGGAAGGAAATGTCAATTGGGATTTACAAAACATGGTCTAAATGCAATCAAGATGGCATGTGGTTTGTTCAAGGGAGGAGACTTCATTGCGAAAATGTTAAATGAAAAGTGAACCGCAAAAACCTATCTTTACGTCATCATGAGACAATAGCATAGAAAACTTTTAAAGTACAAAATATTATGGTTAATTTAAGTTTTACTTGGATATTAAATTGCAAAAAATTAATCTGAATCTGCTAGATATTGGACTGTATTGGAAATAACTGGATTAAATAAATAAGAATTGTAACTGTTAAGTATTCAAAATGTTTAACAAAAAGATTAAACAAAATTTTATTCCAATCAACTCACAAATACGGTTTTAAAAATCTGCTTTACTCTTTGCTAAGCAGGATTAAATAAGTGGTGGAGCAGCTACCAAAATGGTTCACAAAATGTTAAATGGAAACATAGATGACTTAACAAACAATAAACTCAGGGCCTAGGAACTGGCATACAGATGTATTCACATCCCTTTAACTATTTCCCAGTTTGTCACATTAAACTACAAACTACAATATATTTTACTGTGTAATGTATTTCAATATGAATGTGTTATTAATTTTTATTTTGATTGTGTAAAGGTGGATTAAATAGAGAACATTACAGATAACCCTGCATCCTCTTTATGACATTCTCATGCAACAATAGGATGTCTTCAATCTGAACATCATTCAGAACCCCTACTGCTACAGGAGATCCTTGCTGCCCGCAGACATCAAATCTACAAGAGCTAAATTGTTGTAGATCTGATGTCCTTATTATAAACTTAGTTATAACAATATTTAATATTCCTTTAGGATAAAAAAAAATATTGTTGAGCTGAATTGAATTGCATTGAATTTGTTGTTCTATAAGGACAGGGAAGATACTCAAAGAGGATGGGACTATGGATATGGCAAACTTAGAATAAAATCAAGACAGAAAAAAATTTCCAAAACTTCAATACTGTTTGAATTGGAACAGATTTGAATGATAGAATGGCACAGCCAAAATCCAATTTATATTTTGTCAAAATATTTACTAAAAATTACAGCACAGATGCTTTACATCCAATTTCACAGAGTTTCACAATTCTGCAAAAGAGAATGGGCATATAATTCTACCCCTAAATGTCCAATGCTAATCAAAACATATACGAAATGCACCTAAATGTGGCTCTGCAAAGCACTGTCTCAGAGGAGCAACTTACAAACGCATGCCACACTTTTTAGATATTTTGGGGGGATAAAGGGAGACATGTATCATTGTTCCTTATGCTTCTTAACTGGGTTTTACATTTTTTATTGATTTATAACATAAAATCACAATGCATTACCACAAGCTCCTGGTAATGGGTTGACGTAAATGTCACAGAGCTCAAGGGGTACAAACAGGGGCACCCTATAGGGAGGAAAAGTTATGACAATTCCTAGGACTCCTAACAGACAGGAGGCCCTCCGTAATTTATTTTATTTTTTTTTTCATAGAAATAAAAAAAAAATGGGGCCCTGTCAATTACAAAATTAATCATACCGTGTTTTCTAAAATAGTTTTTAGCAGTAAAAATCTATTTTTCCCCCTCCCAGACCAAAAAGCAGACATCCATATTTGCTTTGAACCCCCCTGGATCTGCATGAAATGGTTCGTTTCTGCTTGGAGCTTAACAGTGATAGTGTTCAGCAGCATTCAGTAGACAACAAGAACGACTGTGGCTGTTACTATGCCGCCAAGAAAAATAATAAAGTCAGGTTTTCAAAAAAATAGAGACAGAGAGAAAAAAAAACAAGAGTGTTAATTTATAAGCCAGTTTTTTCTCCAAGAGAGGTGGGTAGACTGTGCAAGATTATCAACCATTCAGCATAGTTAGCTTTAGCTTCAGCTTCAGACTACTGTTTGCCTCCATTTCAGTAGCATTCTATGAACGAAGGAAAAAAAATTATCAACATATTCATATATTTAACTTGTACCTGTACCTTTTACCACTTAACAACAGATGAGTCAGTCAGCAGCAGCTCTATCCAACGTCCCTCCTGACCCGTCCTCTCCTAAGTGAAATTACAGCTGCAGTATGTAACTTTTATAAGCATATTTATTTTTATATATTTGTTAAAACTGTCATTATGTTGTGACAGCATGGCATAGAAATAATCTGTGAAAAATTTATTTCATCTGCTTTCTCCCAGTACTATCTAGAAACAACCAATCAGAGGAAGGAGAGTTTTAGCGCTGTCAATCACAATCTCATGTGGCTGCTCCCTCCCTCCCCTTGCTCTGTGCTATGCTGTAGCGAGCAATAACGAGAAGTTGTTTCGCCACCATTAGCGCATTTAGTAGTGAGTGAATGAAATTGATTGACAGCACTAAGACCCTCCTCCTGGTTCTGATTGGTTGTTTTTGGCCAGATCGTTGTATTACTTTAACTAGTAAAGCAGCTCAAGGAGCAGGTGGAGGAGATTGATCTTTTCACAGATTATCTGTCTCATAACAAACTGTCACAACATGGTGCCAGCTATAACAAATATGGAGAAAACATATTTTTTATTAAAGTTATGTACTTCAGCTTGAATAAAATGCAACATAGCATTTTTTAAGAAGTCTGGATTGTTTCATGTATATTTTGCATGTTGCCTATGACTGTTGCTCATGGGTAGAGACATTTCAGTAATCTAAAACTAATAGAAAAAATTAAGCAACCTACTTGCATACTGTATGCAGACTGTTTCATGTAAAATTCACGAGCAGTAAATATTGTGCTAGTATCAGTATTGGACCAAAGAAAGCAAGGCTTTAAAATTGGGACGCTTTGATGAGTCAGATAGACTCAAGAAATTGTAACAGCAGCAAATTCTGCTGTTGGGCCCAAGATTCCTGGAGGCGCCCCTGGGCACAAATTCTTTAGCATGGTACTATATTTATGTCATATTCTTGTAAAGAAAAATATTTGGTAAAATAAAAAAAAACTCATATAATGTAGTAACAACTTCCTGGTTCTACTGTTGCTGTATTAAAGGATAAGGATTTATCAGTTGACCACAAGACTTTAGTAGCATTTTATAGTGCAGGAAAAGCAATAACAGCGTGCATAGTTGACTGCTGCACACTATGCTTGCTTATATGTTTTCAAGATAATGTTCTCTTCCGACAGAAATACCTACTGTTTTAAAACTTACGGGTACAGGTTAATTGTTGCGACGTCCAAATGCTGAACTTTGGGGAAAGCAAAAAACAGGCTAATCATTGCACACTTACATTGACAGCTCGGCTTCTCCCTTCAAGTCGCTCAGCCATTTGCTCTTAGCCAATCAGAAAACAGCGTAGGGTGTTACGCAGTTCGATACGTGTTTACGTAAGAGACGTCCTCACTAGTGATATTACGTAAATTCCTAAAGACAGGAAGTTTGATGTGGCTTTGATTGCTATCAAAATGGTAAGATTGTTTTCATTTTATTAGCCACATCTTATTTTATAGCGCAAATGTACATTTTAAAATTCAAGTCTGCTTCTGGTGTCCGTCAGTTGGAAGCTGCGTGGCATGCTGCTGGCAGGCATGCAGTTTATGCTAACCCAACAAACTGAGTTGCTAAAATCGGCTAAAAAATGTAGCAAACTCCGCTGTGGTGTTTTCGAAAATGGATACATTGCGAAGGTAGCCGTATTATCATAGGAGATAGCTTATGTGTCACAGTTTAAAGACCCGAACGTTGCTGTAAACGATGCAAACCGTAATGTTTTTTTAAGGTGTGCCACGTAGCTGGACCACTTACAGCAGAGCTTCTCTGACTGCATCTGGTTCTGTAGCGTGGCAGTTTATTATGAGCATGAATAAAGACCGAACACACTTATTTAACTAACTACAGGTTAACTAGAGAAATTTGTTTTGACTGGATAAGCAGGGAGGCATGTTAATCTTTCTAACACCCTTCTTTTACAAACTTCCATTTAATTTTTATGTTAAAAGTTAGCTTCTTTAAAAATATATAAAGTAGGGTGGTAATAAGGCTGTAGCTATCATAAACTATCATTTAGTAGCCTAGCTAAGCATGTACTCATAAAAATGGCTGAATTGTTGTTTTTGCTCGTTTTTCTTTTCTTGTTTTAGTATATGAATACATAAAATCATTAACGAATAGACAGTTTTTTTATTTGTGAGAGAAGTCAGTATTTAGCACAGACGGTGTTACAAACAGGAATATAAGAAATATTTTGATTTTATAAAGATTTTCTCAGCGTCTTTCCTAAAACCCCAACCCATAGCAGCACATTAAACTACTTTTTTCAGAAGTGATGAGGCCAGTAACAAAATCATGAGTTGGAGTACAAACCACAGACCTCCTGTTGGTGATATATGTATTAAAGGCAACCAGATTTGTAAAACCTAATTTCTGTTGCAGGATTATGAGCTTGTGATATCAGCATACTTTCATAAATAATGACCAGAGAATATCTTGCATACTGTAACCGCAGCTGTCCTGAGCAATAACTAAATAACAACAAAGTGCACCATTCCCATTTTTGAAAGCTTTAATAAACATGCAAAAAAAAAACTTTTGATGTTGTGATCAATTCATAACCAGCTGAAAAGAAATTGGATTTATTTCTCTATACGGCTTAACTGAGCAAAACTTTGTGTCAAATATGTATTTGTTTTTTTTATTTTTCAGTCAGCCATTTTCAACTTCCAGTCACTGCTAACCGTGATTCTCCTGCTGATCTGTACCTGTGCCTACATCAGAGCGCTCGCTCCCAGCCTGTTGGACAAGAATAAAACCGGGTATGATCCGATAGATTTAAAAATAATTATCATCTGACGTGTTTCAGATTCTCTGGTTGTAAAAGAAAAGAAAAAAAATACAGTTTCTGTTTTCAAGCTGGATAGCAATAATATCAAGCTGCATAATCAACACACTAACATGAAGAGTTGCCGTTGACTTGGGTCTATCATACTTTGTCTTTATATCTTGTATATGATCAAGATCAATTATTGCTCATCTAACCGAGTGCTTATTCACTATGAAGTGATTGGTTTTAACCTTTTCATTAATTCTTATTCACATAATATTTTTTTTGTAATGCGCTGTGGCCATTGAAATTTGTTTACATTTATTTAAAAGACCTGTCTCTGAGGTCTGGAAGCATAAGAACACATTTTAATAATCATAAGCTCATTATTGTTTCATGTGCAAACTCTTGTCTAATAAACCTGGCACAGTCCATATGCGACCAAAGCTGAAGTCATTCACTGACTCACACAGCACTGATGAAGGGAGAGGCATTTCTCTAGACGAAAACAAAACAGGAAGGGTGGCAGATGGAGGGATTTGTAATTTCTTGTGTGAAAGGAATGATGTTTTTTGTGGTGCTCTTTGATTAATGGAGATGCTATAAATCTTTGAATATGATCATATGGCAATATTCTTTGTATTTATTTCTGTGTAATAGTAAAATAATTTTTTTTAGAAGGTAAGTAAATATGCTGTTCTGAGTATGCACTAGATATTTACTTATTAGTCAATAAATATTGGAGGACACCAGTATCCACCACACTTTGCTAGAATGGTTGTAATTTTTGGATTGGGACAGCCTTCCTGTTTTTGTTTTGCTTGTTTGTTTTATTTTCTTTTATGGAGTGCACTCCTGTTAAAATGTGGAATCAGATTATCAGATGCTACAACAAATATACAACCTCTATGAATTCCAGTAGTTTAATTTAAAAATGAGCTGGTCTTAGGCAGGTTCTAAGATGATTTATATTTAATTGCGAGGGTGACAAAGATTATCACAACTTCTTCTCTCAATATTTATTAAAGAAAGATGAAGCCAAAATAAAAAAGTTAAGATGACTACATATTTCACATTTACACCATTATATTTGGTTTTATCATACTAAGTATTACAACTGCTGTTTTTTGTTTTTGTTTTTTTATTAGAAAACTGGACTTTATAAAATACTAGATTTCAGAAAATGTTAATGATTATTTTTAAAATGTTTCCTTTTATTTTGTGTTATAGACTCCTAGGAATTTTCTGGAAATGTGCCAGAATAGGTAAGCATGTTAAAGTCTGGTACACATGCCTCTCATTAAATTTGAATATTATCATAGTTACTTTATTTTGGTCATCAGGTTGCTTCAAATCCTGCTGTTTAATGAAATCAGCATCTCTACAAAGCTTGTCAGTAAAAATAAACAACAAGTCTTCTAGTCTTCAGAATCTGGAAGCTTGCTTTCATCTGATAAGAGGAGTCTGGACCAGTAGGCCGTAGTTTTCTTTTCTTTACTTCTGATGTTGTGTCTGAATCAGGAATGGCCTAACATAAGAAATATAAAAGTTGTTCTGGATACTTTTGTATGCTGTGGCTTTGGAAGCACTTTTCTTTCATATGCCTGTATACAGCACTCTATGAACAACCAGAATCATGTGGATGGAGTCAGCTGCTGTCTGTTGGATAAATGTCAAATAAGCAGTCTTCACTGCAATAGTGTAGGCCATTGCATAAAATTTCTGTATTAAATCTTTCTTGTTTTTTGTTGGGTTTATGATATTGAAGTTGGGGGGGAAATCAAGATCTACTCCAGTCAACTTACTTAAACAAATCTAAACAACAAACCTTTCAATGTTCTAATTTGTTGGGGTGCATTGTTACAGTTCCACAATTTCTATTTCTTGAAATTAGAACTGTGAAATAATTCTCTTAAATTTTGACATTGTTCCCTTTCTTCAGGTGAGCGGAAGAGTCCCTGGGTGGCCTGCTGCTGTGTCATCATGGCGTTCAGTATACTGTTTCTACAATAGCACAGTGGCCGGTACAATTACAAATGGAACAATGAAGACATGGACAAGAAATGAGGCATGGACTGTATGTTCCTTGAAAGGACTTCCATTGGCTGTCACTTAGATAATGTGTTAAAATTACAAAAAGATAAAGCCTAATTTTAACATGCCGTAACCACGGAGACACAGAATGTGTGTGTGATAGCACAGGGGTGCGCTGATAGTCCCGGTCTGTCTAATCCTCTCCACAGAGCTCCAGATTTGGGTCTGTGTTCATCTGAAATGTTTACGACTCTGATACAGGTGCATTCGCGAGGGGTGGGAATCAGGAGTGGCTTTGCTTCTATTAACAACTGTTTGTGGGATAAATTGATACATAGTTCGCCAAAGAAAATTGGGGGATTTGTGTTTGTTTATAATTGCAACAAGCTTAAATTTTACACAAAAAAGAAATCAACATAAATTTCCATATTTCCAAAAGCTTTTCATGGTTTGTCTGGATTCTTGTATCTAAAGAAGTTGAACACATTCAACACCAGTTTGCTTCTGTAGACATGTCAAGTTTCTTCTTGTCCCTTATTATTATTATTTTTTTTAAAATCACTCAGACTGCAGCTATTTATTTTATAAAAACAGGTTTTTTTTAATTTCTTTATTTTTGATTAGTACTGTCTTTTATCTTGGTTATATTCATTGTAATGTCACACAGTAAGGAGTGTTGTTAATTCTCTTCATAGACAAGCGAAAATGCATTTGCAATAAATCTTCTTTCAATGTTGTTTCTTTATGAAATTAATAGTATAGAATATGTCATCTTACAAAGATCTTTACAGGTGTTGAGTTCTTGTTTAAATATAGTCCTCCAGACTGTAGACTATGGAATAACATTCCCTGTAATAATGGAGTCAGCATTCATGTTCCCAAGGTTTACTGTAAGAGGCAGATAACTATGCATTTCACAGCTTCAGCAGACATATGTTACGTTTTTATTTAAATCAGAAAAACCTTGAAGTTACTACATTATGTGGACAAAATGTAGGTTACTGTGGAGTTTATGCAGGATGTTTTGGAAATTGCGATCACATGTTGCTGCTGATTTGAATAATCTGTTTGACAGGATAAGAGCAGAATTCCCAGACAATCCGACCACTGGATTTTAAATGCTGCTTTTAGCAAGCGATTGCTTTAACAAAGTGGTGAAAAGCGATGTTATCAGAACATTCTGCCTGAATTATTTTCAACCACAAAGTTTAACTATTCTGGCAAATGATGGTGTGCATGTCACACTTCTTTGTTTAATCCGATGGATCTCAAACTGGATTAAAAATTGATTGCAAAGCTGCAAAGCAGCAGTATATGTTGATTAAGCAAAGTGACCATTGTTTAGTCAGAAACTACTGAAGTGAGGAGTACAAACCAATCTTTGTATCCCTTATGGCTGCCATACAGCTGCTAGGAAAACAATTTTTTTTTTACACTTTTGTTGATTTGATTCTCATCAGGTGTTTCTTACGATACTTTAGTGAACATTATCCCACAGATTGAAAGTACAAAATACATAGAAATACATTATTGGCTTGTTTTGCTAACAGTATTTAGGGTGGTGACCGACCACACAACCATTGGGAAACCCCACTGGTTTTCAGACTTAGAACTGCAGCATGTTTTACCTGGTTTTGTAGTCAATTCCAGATCTAAGTTCCTTCCTTAGAGTTTCAACCAGAACTTGTTTTTATTTCTCAAAATTCTTTCCATTGTATTTCCCCTTTTAGGAAGTTTCTGATGACCAAAGTTCGGTTTGCTTATACAACTTTGTTTTGGGCTGTTGGTGGCTTTTTAGCTCTACTTCACAGTTAATCTGTTTAATTTTACCTTGTAAGTAAATAATTGATAGAAGAACCTTTCTGCTAACTGTGGTCAAATTCTCGAAGAAGTTTAACTTCTGAACGATGGGCAGTCCCACGCACATTGTCAGTGTGTGGGATTTATCAAAGGTCAACACTTGTAGACAAACTCCCTCTTGATAACTTGGTCCCTGATGAGCATCCAAATCTCAATAGGCCCTTATGCAGTCCCTTGAGAATTCATTGTGTGTGGCTGTTCCGGCACTTCTTTTTTTTACCTTAAAGATAAAGCACCAAGTGAAGCTCTACTTGTGATTGTCAGGCTGTAACATAGATACAGGAGACGTAAAGGAGCGGGAAGCTCTCGGTCAACTTCTATCTTGGGTGCCCAAGATACTGGTAAGTTGCAAGGACATGTTGTGTCAATAAACCGAAGTAACTAAGGCTTGACAAGAAAACACTGTGGGAGAGCTGGCGCTCGTCTCTGTTGATTGCAGCAACAGTCGTCAGTCATTCGATGATAAAGAATGAGAATGCGCTAAATAGAATGGTTAGAGATTACAGTCTGCTTGATGTAGATGGGTTCTTCTGGGGCAAACTGAAACGAAACGAGTTAGTTTTGTATTCCACTCAAAATGTTTACCTCCCCATGAGCTGCTAAAACAATCCATTTAAAACCATGTCAAAAAGTGCAAGAAAGCATGCCCAAATATATTTGGTCGCAGAATAGTAGTTCTGTAATTTATTCAGCATCATCTTCATCAGAAAAGGTTCTGCTTGGATTATAATAGTTGTCTGTCATCAAATTTCAAAAGAGGTAGGCTAATTTGCATTTTGACTAGTTGGACAAAAAATGAGAAGACACTGAAGCATTTCAAATACATATGAACAAAAACATAACCCTTGCAATTAATAACTTGCAATGCTTTGAGAAAATTATTTTCCCCATTGCAGATTTTTTTGTTGTCACGTTTCAAATCGGGGCAAAATTTAATATCAATGATAACCTGAGTGATTAGAGAGTTTCAGTTTTAAATGATTATTTAAGGTCATTAGTCGACCTGACTCCTCTGAACCTAATGGCTGGTTGTGCTACCATTCTCAGCAACAAGTACCACCAAGTGTATAAAAGCAATGCATCGCTGAGGAGGAATTTTAACCCACTTTATTTTATTTCTGCCACATTGCAGTGTTTTTGAGCATGAATAGCCTGTTTTGGTTCATGTCACAGCATTAGATTTAAGTTCTGACTTTGACTAGGCCACTTCAAAACCAAAATCATTTCTGAGCAATTTAGGGTGGACATTGGTTCAGGTTTGCACTGAACCAATGTCTTGCTGAATAACTAGTATTTTTGGCCAAAAGGTCACAAACTGATAGCTGGACCTTCTTCCTCAGGATTTTCTGCTAGAGGGAATTTTTTTTATATATATTTCAACAATTACAGCTAGTCCTGAAGAAGCAAATTAACCCCAGGTTTGTAATTTTTTTTATTAGTAATGACTGGTATCAGTCTGGTATTAGCTTTATAATGTACTGTATATATAACAGGACTCATGCCTTTGAAAAAGATTTCACATTTGTCATTTTAGTCAACAGAGTATTTTCCAAAATGTCTTGGATTGGATTTGTAAGCCCAATCTGCATATTATTTTGGATACCATTTGTGTCCAGTATCTGTCTTACGAACTGGACACTACGACAGCCTCCTAACTGAGACAAGCCAAGCCTGTAACGCTGTAGACCTTCTTCATTCTTTAGTGGCTTTTGTAGTAACTTTGTAGGTTGGCAGCTCCTGTGAAAGTTCACCCTTCTTTCATAATTTCTCCATTTGTGAATAATGCCTCTCACTGTGGTTCACTGGACTCCAGAAGACTGACAAATGTCATTGTAGCTCTTTCCAGACTGATGACTGTTTCTAATCTCTTCTTGAATTTCTTTAAATTTCAGGGAGGTTCTTTTAAAGTGATGTCTTGAATCTACAGATCCAGCAGGAACAACGTCTCAGTGTGGCTTTTGAACTTGTAGTTAGTCATCTAAAAGAGAGACTAATTCAAAATTCAAGGAAATAACTAGGTTTCCACCCAGATAGAGGGGGTTTGGGGTAGTTTTTTTGTCCTTGTCCTTGAAACTTGTTTTAAGATTTGGAACATGCAATTGTGATAAAATTGAAAAACATAATAAACCCAAAAAACATTGCTGTTTAGACAAAAAATTATGATGCATTTATAAATCTTGCTATCAAGTGTAACAGATTTCATCATGTTACACTATTAAAGTCAAAAATGTCTAGCAGACTGCAAACATATACACCTATGTACAAATGATGTTGTTAAACTTGCCTTACAATCTTAGTTCAGCTTTGGTTTTCTTGCTAATACAGACTAAACCAGGAGCTCTTATATATTTAATGTTGGTTAGAAACGTTCTCTCAGCAGAAACTTATGGTCCAATTAGGGCTCTACTAAATGAAGGCAGTACACCATAACTCAAAGCATTCCCTTTCTCTGCACACAGCATCACTCATTTAGGTCCATTAAAGCATCCAGAGCACATTAGTTTCATTTCCTTGTCTCTTTGATCAAATTTGAAAGTTTCTTCTTGTCGCTTTAGGGACTTCAAAGGCCATCAAGCCTAATAAAGACTATATCTCCTGCTGAGCAACCCAAGGTTGTTCAAGTATGGCGCTCAGCATTAGTAGTGGTGTATGTTTAAATAACTGTTTTAGGATAAATAAAAGTGCATACTGCATAAGAGTCCTAGATAAAAATTAAAGAATGAAAATTATAATTATTTAATTGTACAGATATATTAAGGATAGGATACAAAATGTTTCATTATTAGTGTTAAGCCACTTCTGTACCACAGAGAACATTAGGAACATCTTACTGAGACCATGGATTTAAAAGATTGAATTGTTGCTCAGTAGTCTGAAGCTCTTATTTTAAATTAAAGTAAATTATCTTTTAATGTGAACTCTGGTTCTGGATTGCAACTGCATACTTTCAAGGAAAATCTACATCACAAAACGTATTCTATTAGATTTTCTTTTCAATGTATGCCATATTTATTTGCTCTCACTCAGTAATGAATATGTTGATTTTTAGACCTCTAAAATATCCTCTGGAGTGTTACCTTTATTTTGATTCCAGAATCATTCAGATACACCTTCTGGTTCTTGAGATATATGGAATTAATTTTGGGGCTGTGATTTTTGAGAAATCTCCAAAAAAGATGCAAACGGAACAAGGAGCTAAAAGATTTTATATCTTTTAGCTCCATGTTTACTTTAACACTCAGTTTTCTGTTGGTTCAAGTTGTTACTTCATTATGCTAAAACTTAAATGTAGATATTTAGAATTAACAAAAAAGTATGACGTCCTGTTTGGTTGTCAAATGCTGCCTTGCAGCTAGCGCTGAATAATCCAAACAGTATTTTTGTGTGGCATCTGCAGCCTCTCACTGTGTATGTGCATTTTCTCTGGGTACTCCAGCTGCTTGCCAGTTTGTTCATGTGGCCCTAATTCAACTGTCATCTTAAGCTTCTGAAACTGATTCAGTTCAAAATCAGTTTGTGAATCCACTTTATTCCAATAACATATAATAAATAAGTCAGATTCCGATCCAACTTCACACAGTCCACTTAATACTTAACTACTTAACTATAGGACAACTCAGACCTATGTGTTGTAGGGAAAATCAGGACATGTTTTTAAGTCTCATCATGGTTCCTCATTCATAATTAATCCTTTTGTTACAAAACATAATAAACATAATTTATTGTTTAGTTTTTAAAAATGAAATGACAGGGCAAAGAAAGACATTTAATATGAATGGAAAGATAGTTATTTGTTCGATTAACACATTTTCAGTAAACATCTACCAATGCATTTTAACTGTCATTCAAAATCATAACTCACTTTGTTGGCCTGTAAAGTTTCTTACATAGGCATTTCCTTCTGTCCCTTGCTACTTGAATTGTTTAAAGGGATTTTCTAACATGGAGAGAGCAGTGATATGTTTGCTACAGGACTGCTCTACACTTTTCTTTGATCAGTAGATCCCTTAAAAATCACCAGGCAATTTATGGCACACATTTTAGGGTGGAGAGCGTGTAGCTGAAGAAACATGCCAACTTTGACTTGAAAATTCTGTCAGATACACGCCTATGTTGGAGTCATCGTACTTATGGGTGCAACCACCAGTTATTGCTTTTTCAGTAACTATATCTAATGGGGCAAGTCTGTAGTGACTCTGAGCATAAACAATGTTTCTAACACTGGCAAAAACATTTTAAAAATACAACTGTTTCTAATTAGTCCCAGTATTTTCTGGTGCAATAGCTAGATTTACAGTAAATCTCCATTCGCAGAGTGACGCAAACAGTGATGCTGCAGAAGACCACAAGCAAAATTCTCACACTTGTCTTGCTGCAAGTTTTGATGTTGTGCAATAAAAGTACTGGGTCTTGCAAAACTTTTCATACCAGTTGATTTTTGTTGACATTCTTTAAAGTTACAACCACAAACTTTCATTAACTTTATTGGAATTTTATGTGATACATGAACTGTTCATCACCCACTTCTTAAAGATTGGGAACACCATGTCTGTTACTCTGCAGGTATTACTACTTTAAAGAGTCGGTGATGTTGGACCCATAGTGTCTTGAATCTTGACTTGAGAAAATCTCATTTACTCCTGAAACCCAGCAGTCCAGGACCTTTTTAACTACCATTGCAACTTCTGCTATTTTGCTTTTTTTTCTTAAGCATGTCAGATGTCCCCAATGGGGTCCAACAATGGTTCTTCTGGCTTTTACTAGAAGTCCTAGACATTGCCGATTCAGATTTCTTGTCCCAAAACTTCCCTTGGACAATTAAAGAAACCCGGTCAGTGGTGTGAGTTAAATGTCTCCCAAACTGGATCCTTTGCGAGGTGCTCCAACTTCACTCTTCCCGCTGGTTTGGGTTTCTAAGGTCTGTCCAACAGGCCACACCCAGCTGGGTTCTTACCAACAGTTACAAACTACATTGTGCTTGGACGCTGTGTAGAATGCTGCATCATGGAAACCCCATGCGTCACAGAGACATCCATAATAAATCACTGCCTAGATCCAGATAAAAGAGGCAGTTTCCCCAAAATCCCAGCCTTGCAGGTAGCACTGCCCTTTCTCTCACAAGTTTTGTTAAAGCAGCATTTGCTTGTAATAAATCTTGACATTTTATTTGTACAAACCTTACATTTTATGAATTCTATCATCTTGTGCATGTTACTTCAAAAAGTATATGAAAAGAGATATCCCAAAAAAAAAAAAAAAAACAGAAACTAGCTTTGACTCAAATATTAAATGTCACCTCTATTGAATCTCCAAATTACCATTTGGAGCACACTTTTTTGTGCTCCAGCGTGTGACTGCTATATGAAGTTATGACGACAAAGTGGTTTAGATTACTGAGCCAGGAGGAAAGACCATAAAAAATGACTGATCACCACAAGCTGTTGTGGTCTTATAGGGTTCCTATTTCAATATCCCATAAACAAATCATCCACACATTCTCAGTGTCTTATGTCCAACAGGCAGTTCGTCTGATGATGGAGGCTTTTTTCTCTGTGTTGTAACCTGTTGAGCACTTTAGGTTTTTAGCTGTTTAAAACTTAAGTGAAGATAAACTGTGCTCTTTTTCCCCATATAAGACAAGTTTTTTAGACTTGGGAACCTATTGGAACTGAGAGTTACAAAGACTCTTCTGTCCCCTCCTTGTTTTTCAGACATGACTAAGGCACAGACAGGGAGATGATGTATTAGTCTCTGTACCACAACAGAAACAGGGAGGGGGGAAACATTTTCTTTACTCTAGTCACATACTTTGCAATAAGAAAATATTAAATGTTTTGGAATTTGTGAAATCGTTTATGCACAAAAAGACATTTTGTTTTAAGGAACAAGATATGCTTAAAAATTGCTGCCTTCCTTGAGTATCAATGAGGATGAATTCTCATTGTAGACCAAATTTGAGCAATTTGTAAACTTCATACAAACACACATGAATTCTCACTGCAACCACAATTCTGCTCTGACCTGAAGAGTGCATCAAGGGCTGGTAATAAGGTCCATATGCAGTCACTTCCTCCCGTTACCACCCTACTGAGAGGAGGTTATATTAACAAGACCACAGAATCCATTGATTAACTCTCTTGAGGATGAAAGAAGACTGAAACACAAAATAAGGGGAATTACAAGCTTCTTTGTGCAATAACTTTTTTTATGTTTGAATGTGCGCAAAGTCTAAAATCTCGAAGGTTATATCCTCTCTCATCATAGAGCACTTGCATCTTCTGAGGCTGATCCTATAGTGAAACCCAATGAGTGAAAACATAATAACAAGGCTATTACAAAAGCCTCCATACTCTTTGAACTTATTTACATTTTTTCATATTAAAACCTTATGCATAAATGTTTTTATCAGGACCAACCCAGGGTAGAGTATTATTTTGAATTGGAAGGACAAGGCCATATGGTTTATAAATTTATATTCCAAATAGAAATGTAAAAAGTGTGGAGTACTTTTTGTGTTTAGCCTCACTTGAGTCTGTAATTTGTGGCACCACCTTTCACTCCAGTTGTAGTTCAGAGCCTTTCAGGAAATGTCTCTTTGCCCAACTACACACAGGCTTGTGAAGATAATTCTATGCAAAAGATATTAGGCTCAGTCATATCTGACAGACAGCCAGATATATTCAATTAGATGTAGGTCTGTACTTTGACTGGACCATGCATTGCATAGGCTTATGCTTTAACTTATTATGACTTATTATATTATGCTTTCTTGGCAAAACATGAAAAACCTACTTTAATAAGCCACTATAGCTCCAATGTAAATGTAGAAGAAGTGAGGCTTTTTGAGCAATAACAGCATATTTTTGGTAATGTTTCTTGTTAAATGCACATGATGGGAGTTGGACTTTTATTTGCCCAATTACATAAACTATATGCACAACTCATGAACCATATAAATTTGAATTTTCAGTCATTTTCTAGTGGTGTCATAATTAAGCCTGCTTTCCACTGAAAAAAGAGTTTACTCAAGCTCACAAGACACGAATTGCACCAGCGCAAAAGCAAATTCATTTGTTATAAGGATGAATAAGCTTTAACAGAGAATGCAGATCAAGTGAGAACATTTTGATCTTTGCCTTTCAAACTCACCGTAAAGAAAAATATTGGCCCTTGCAGAATAGGCCACCTTAGTTAGTCTTTTAATTTTCTGATTATTCAAATATGCAACTCTGTGAAACTTTAGAAGTAACCTCTTCAGAAACGTGTATGTTATTAAGAATAATTAAATGGCTTCTGTGCAGGATGTTAGTTGCAAACATCTGACAGTCAGATGAACACAGCTTTTTACAGCTACACTGACAGTTGTGCGTTATACACACAGCTCTTCTCTCAATATTTTCCCATCCAGCCTGCTTGGATCCAATTAAAAACGACATAAAACCAATTCCTGTAATCTGGGAGGCTCCGATGCAAACCGATGATTTACTGCTAATCATGAAACACAGTAGAGTGTTCAAAGGTTAGTGCGTCAACTGTGACCCATATGAAGCAGCGACTCTTCCCATGAATGCACATAAAAGTTGGGGTAAATCACTGACATGTGGCAGAGGATTGAAAACACATCATTTAAAACAATTGTTTTGTTTGGTTATTACTTTGTGCAAATTTGTTTTGTTATTCTCACTATGCAGCAGACAAAACAGTTTTGCACAATCCCCAGTCGTTCCATATTTTGTGGTCTTGGATCCATCCCTGTGGGAATCTGACTCTGCTTGTTATGTCACTCGTCAACAATATTACTTGGCTGTTCCAGAGGAGGCTGGCAAAATGGGATTCCCCTAGCAACATCACTGCTTTTGAAACTTAGCAACTTAGGAAAATTGCTTGGCAGTTTAGAGGGGACAACACAGATAATTAACACATAGCACAAAATAAATGATTATCTTGTGCTGACATTAACTTTCTGTTATCAGCTAAATATGTATCTGCTAAATATAAATTTTGCTACATTTGGCTAAAATTTCAAACCAACAAAAAACAATGCATTTGAAATCAGAATCAGATTACACTGATTGTAATGGAGGTTATAGCTTTTTGATCTTTAACTGCTGGTCATAAGAGTAATTACATACATCAATCACAGGCATGAGTTTTGGAAAATAAGAACATTTTAAGATATATCTGAAGTTCACATCAATGAGGTCAAAATAACCTTATGACAAATTTCAGTTTTCTTTTTTTCAAAAGCAATAATTTATCGTGAAACTTCATTTTCTCACGCAGTTTTAAAATGTATACTGGCTCAAAGAACATACTGTGTTCTTACTCCATCTGGTGGACAGAATGAAATACCTGCATCATCAGCAGTTTTCTCAGAAAATCTTCAGTATTTCCTTTGCTGGCTCAGGGACATCTTTCTTTCTCTGTCTGTCTCTCCCGCTCATTCACTCATAACTGTTTAAAATAGATAAAGACAATGATCTATGGATGAGCTTCAACGAGTTTTAGAAGAGATCTTAGCGACAATTCATTGACATTTTGTGTGTTGGGATCTAAAATGTTAGGAGCCCGCTCACTGGTGGTGTGTGTGTTTTATACTTGGAAGTTTTATGTTTCTAATTTCTTGTTTCAGTGATAAACTATGTCAAAGTATATTAATGGAAATATATAATCAGTTGCTTGTCACTGAATCATCTTTCTCACAATTTAAAGAAGCAAGCAAATCTGAAGACAAATCCAATAAAAAAAATAATTACATTTAAACCAAAGACTTTGAGAAAATGACAGGGAACTAATAATTATTGCCGTAAATAATTAATCTTGATATTCATTCATCTTGGTCTGGTTCCGTGGGATTTAATTCAGTCAAAAGAAACTCAAAACAGATGCTCATCCTAACTACTAAGAAGTAAAAGCTAAAAGGGGAAGCTTTATAACGGTTGTTGAAGGAAAAACAAAACATCAATCTTCTGTTGGGAACCTCCCTGCCGTTTCAGTCCAGTCCTATTTTTTCCATATTTCTGGAAAATGCCCTGTTGTTGCAAATGTAGGTCCATATTTTCTACAGTTATCTGTGACCATGTTTCCTGTGTAACTATATAATTATAATACAGTGAATCTTTTAGTATCGCTTCCCAGTTGATATAATAATATCATTTCTACAAACCATGCCTTTAAACTGTCACTTAAGAGAAAGAAGAAAATTACACTGTCAGCTGTTGTAGCTCTGTAATGCTATTCCATGCACTATTGATGCTCTTTTTTGTTAAATTAACAAACTTCTAATTGCCATGGTCTTTTTCTTACAACTTCAATTATCCAATCCAGTAAATGAAACCAAACAAGGTCGTTCGCAAAATAAGTTATTTATTTTGCTTTGGATAGGATTTGGTATATTTATGGACTGTACTCCAAAATTTGGACTCATTCAACACATTTATTTTAATTTCCACTTTGCCTGATGTTCTCCAAAATGGAACATGCATGTTAGTATTAAGTTTAATCTTAAGTTTTCCTGTCATTAGTTAGATACTATGACGAATCAGTTTTTTCATTGAAAAGATAACAACAAAAAGAAAAACACATTTTTGTCAATGATCAAACTCTGTCATAAAAAGCCCTTTTCCCTTCTGACCACAAGAGGGCAGTATATCACTTTAATATATAAAGAAAGGGGGAGATCAGGCTAGTGTTCTTCAAGGTCAGCTTTGTACTTCACATTACAAAAGTTTGGGATGGACCTGGAGTTCTCAAAACGCTCAACAAAGTGTCATTAATCTTCTCATCACAAAGTCGCAGTTGAGTGGAAGATCAGAATGATGGAAATGTTTGTGATCAGCATTCTACACAACTTCCTATCAGGTTGACGCGATGGTAAAGCTATTGACTTAGATAACTGTGTACAAGTAGGTTTGCTAATTTATATTAAAGATAATCTCGTAAAGAGCTTATCTTTACAAGATTTTTTTTTTACTTAAAAAAAAAAAGACAACATTCTGTTTATTATTTGCTTTCTTAATTCCAATTATATCAGCTGGAACTAAGGTTGCTCTTGGCAATACAAAGGAGACATCATTATTAATAAGGCCCTCACTGACACACACACACACCCACACACGGATACACATGCAGAAGGGAGAGGAGACACCATGTCAGGGAATGGCAGAAACAAGCGTTGGTTTGTCTTCAGCTGGGGCTGCAGTGGTTGCACCATTTGCTCACATGCTGGCAGATGTGCGTGCACGCACACCAACACACACACACGCACACACGCAGAGAAAGAGAGCGAGAAAGAGACCATCTCTGGACTCATCCACAAGAAAGAGATTTGAGCTGTGGAAGAGCTGAGTTTGCCGCACAGACTCACACACACACACGCATACACCCTGAACGTCTCAGCCCCCATTGGTTGACGTCTCTCCACCCCACCGCCAGAGTCTCTGAGGGGTCTGCTGCAGCACTCTGCTCCAGGGTCCTGGAAACGCTGGAGTGAGCCTCTTTTCCCCCCTCTCTCTTCTATTTTTGGGCTGCATATAACGAAGGTCCTCAGTCTGCCTCATTTTCTACAGTTTTCCAGCTTACTGGTTCCCAGCGTGCACCGCCTGCCGCAGCCCCACAGCTCTTTGAGCAGACAGAAACAGCAGCGCGGCCTGCAGCTCACAGAGGCTATATGATACCGCTGAGACGACGAGAATCTGAGCAATAAGCCAGTGAGGAAGGACGCATAAATCGTGCCTCGGCTGAAGGGCCCAGGGGCAGCAGCCCAGTGCTCAGCCAGCCATGTAGGCTGTGGCCGCAGCTAAAAGAATTTGGGAAGGGCCCTTCCTGCAGCCCATCCCCCCCATTCAAAGAAACATGGTTTAACTGAGGTCCTCCAAAGCAGAGGAGGTTTCAGAACATCTTCAAATCTGAAGCACTATGTTCCATTTATAAAATCTTTTCAGAGCTTATTCAAAACTCTTTAGGGAGAGAATTTGATTTGGGGGCCCTCCAGTTACCTTGAAGCACAACTAAATCTCCTTTATATAATTCATATTTAAACATTATGCTTCACACATTTAATGTGACATTATTTGAATGTATCACTGGTTTATTAAAGTGTAACTAATCTCCATTTGAAAGTTAAACCCCACCCTGGCAAACATTGAAAAATTCCAACAAAATGGGCGGAGCTAAAGGACAGTGTTATGAGGAGGGAGTGAATGGGACTGTGATCAGTACGAAATAAGTGATGTTGTCAACCTATCCACTTTGTGACTCTTCTTTTTTGTACTGTTGGGGAATTTTATGGTGACAACGCTCTGCAGCGTGGCAGCAGGCAGCTTGTCTGTCCTGAGCGAACAGCAAGAACAGCCATTAGCCTCCTTTAGCTTCTCCTGGTTCTTCAGCACTGCAGCCAGTCTCATACAGTTATCAGTTCAAAACCATACTTTCATAGATACTCAGAGGTTATCAACATACCTGTCAAATTTTAGGTTCAGAGCAGGGAGCGGGCTGCTTATTGGAGTTGCTTCTTGGTCCACCTATGACCTTTGCTACATTCCTAAATCTGCATTTTGGGTCATGTTTTTCCTGTATGGATGGAGATCTTCCTAGAGATGTGCTAGTTCCTATAATCTACCAATATTCCGCTGTAACTAAATGTGGTTACGCCGAATAAAATGGTATATACCAAAGTCATTTGGAATAGAATCTAAATTAATCTAAATTGGATGTTGCAAAAAGTATCAGAAAAAAATATCTGTGAATAAAATGATGCGTACTTACTGGGTTTTTTTTTGTATTTTATCTTTTTATTTTTAATCTTTATATGACGCAAGTGCTTTAAATCAAACCATCCCACTTCCTGATTTTCAGTTGGGTTATTTTTGTTTTTTGTATGTTTGTCACACTTATGTGTTTCGAACATCAAACCCATTTAAAATTTTGTCAAAGGCAAAACAAGCAAACACAAAATGCAGGTTTCAAATAAAAATGTTCGTTACTATGGGAGAAAAAATGTCAGACCTACATGGCCCTTTGTGAAAAAGTGATTGCCTCCCCGCCCCTTGCTGTTCAAATATAATTTTACTGTGGTTTATCACACCTGAATTCACATCTCAAGTCACACCCAAGCCTGAGCACTGCCACACCTGTTCTCAATCAAGACATCACTTAAATAAGACCTGCCTGACGAAGTCAAGTACACCAAATCATCCTCAAAACCTAATCATCATGCTGAAATGCAAAAAAAAATAAAGTAAATAATAAAAATTCAGGTAGAAATGAAAAAGAAAGTAATTGAGATCTCTCAGTCTGGAAAGGACTACAAAGCCAATCCTAAAGCTTTGGGGCTTTAGGATTGGCTAAAGCCCCAAAGCTTTAGCCAATCTTATAGTCAGAATTATTACCCACAAATGACAAAAACATGGAACAATAGTGGCGGGCTGGCCAAAATAACCCCCAGAGTACAGTGATGACTCATCTATGAGGTCACTAAAGACCCCACAACAACATCCAAGGAACTGAAGGCCTCACTTGAGGTCAACGATCCAGTCTCTCTACTATAAGAGACTAGGTAAAAATGGTCTCCATAGCAGAGCTTCAAGACAAAAACTACTTCTGAGTTAAAAGAACATTAAAGCTTGTCTCAATTTTTCCAGAACACTTCTTGATGATCCTCGAGACTTTTAGGAAAACATCTTGTGGTCTGACACGACAAAACATTAAACTTTTTACATCTGGCATAAAAGTAACACCGCATTTCAGAAAATGAACATCATGTGTCCTCGAGCTGAAACAAACTTGAGTTCTGCAGCAGAACAATGATCCAAAACACACCAGTAATTTCACTTCTGAATGCCTGAATAAAAGCAAAATGAAGACTTTGGAATGACCTAGTCTAGGTCTCACCTGAATCCTATTGAGATTCAGGTGAGCCAATTCAGCTGAATTAAAGCTGAATTGGCTTTAATTCAGCCAATATGGCTGAATTAAAACATTTCTACAAAGATGAGTGAGCCAAGATTCCTCCACAGCTGGAAAAGGCTCCTTGCAAGTCACAGCAAACACTTGATTACATTTGGGGCTGCTAAGGGTGGCCCAACCAGTTATTAGGTTATGGGGCAATCACTTTTTCAAACAGGGCCATGTAGGTTTTGTTTGTTTTTCTTTTCCTCCCTTAATAATAAACACCATCTAAAAACTTCATTTTGTGTTTACTTGTGTTGTCTTTGACTAATATCTAAATTAGTTTGATGTTTTGAAACCCTTCAAGTGGAGATATTATGCTTTTAAATCCTTACTTTTCACCTGCAAGCTATAGTCACTCATGGCCTATTTAAAGTAGAACTGAAATGCTTTGGTTTGAATTCCTCATTGTTGTAGCTCTATAGACCCCTTGTTTACACCTATTCTGAGGCGTGTTTTAGAACAACTGGTTTTGCTTTTTAAATGTGGATGAGACATTTCACGCACAGCGTTCCACTCCACCTCGCTCAGCCATTTTTGTAGTTTGATAGCGACTATGCAATCATCTACCAGCAGAGAAAGGTTTTACTCCTAAGTTCATTGAAAACGTCGTCAACGGAAGACATGTCCATCCAACCTTACATGATGGAGCCAGAGTCTGACCCAGAGCAGGAAAATAAAGACAATGTTTCTATACAGAGAAGGAACTGGCTATAAATCAAACAAAGTCTTTCATAAAATCCCTTTTGACATTGGCAGAGGTTGCTGAAGAACTTGTCCTTAAGTGAAAAAAAGAAAATAAAAAATTAACCAGACACTTTGAAGAGGCTCTGATGCCGGGGGCGATGTAAGAAATTGTGTGCGTTAACACACATTAGAAGCAAACATTTTGACATGTCTACATGAAACGTTGGCATAACTGAACATGGACTACAAAATTGTTGTGAGAAAAAAAAGTGGCAGATTCACAAAACTGATTAGCTGGAAGTCATGACCTTGTTCATCAGTTCCACAGCAAATAGACAAAAATACCATCATAGGCATTAAAGAACAATGAATAGACAGAAAGATATAACCTAAAAAGAACAAAAATACATCTACATGGCACCGGGAGAAAATAAATCGACATTCTCAATGTACACAAAAAATTTATTTAAGGGCTAAAAAAGTGGATTTTACATGATATGTCCCCCTTTAAGTGTGACAAGCATGCAAAATAATAGGAAATCAGGAAGGGGCAACCACTGCACACCAGTATGCAAATATATATATACAGTACAGACCAAACGTTTGGACACACCTTTTCATTCGAAGAGTTTTCTTTATTTTCATGACTATGAAAATTGTAGATTTATTATGTTATTAACCTGACAGGGCACACCTGTGAAGTGAAAACCATTTCAGGTGACTGAAGCTCATCAAGAGAATGCAGAGTGTGTGCAAAGTAGTAATC
>CAEFZY010019484.1:0-119585 GCA_903066815.1 Brachyrhaphis roseni | reverse complement strand
TACATATATATATATATATATATATATATATATATATATATATATTCCTTTCAATGAGATTTTAATTAGTAAGTGTTGCCTTTAAGTAATTCAAAACTCGGAAATACATGCATGCTTTTCATAGTGCAGAACAAAAGCTAATGATAATATAACAATAACTGGAAAATTTTACATTTAATAAGTAATATTTTCACTCCGGCTTCCTCTCACAGTGCAGAAATATTTAGATTGGGTTCATTTATACTCTAAACCGCAGTAACTTTAGCATTACAACTTGAAAAATAAGTGCTATAAAGCAATTCTACCACTAGAGGGGGGTATAGACAAAACATTGTTTTCGCATCCGTTCACCTGTGATACTGTCCTCTGCTTGATGTGACTTCTTTTCTGTTTCTTCTGCAAACATCGGAAAACCAGAGCCAAGTACGTTTCTATCCTCTCGTCTTTATTGTCATGTTAAACAATTACATTATATATTAACAGGAAATGCAGTTACAAAACAAGATCTGGCAAAACATGAAAAAATAAAACTGTTATATTTACAAGGTTACAGTTAAACACCAGAGTTTAATAGGAGTGATCTGAAGGTGATAGATGTTGCTTTCAGAGCTTGGTCTTGATTTCCTCCATTTTCTGAGTTTACTTTTAAAAGAAAATGGACAGAAATCACAGAAAAGCTGCACAGCGTTAATCGTCAGTTCTCTATTTTCACTAAGCTGCAAAAAATAAGTGTACGGATGAATCAAGAAGATCGTATTATAGAAAAATAAAATGGATCTCTTCAAGTTTTTAAATAATGGAGCTCAGATGTGGATTAGCTGCGAGGTTTATTGTGCGCGAAGAGGAACATGAGGCTGTTTTGGTAATATGGCAGCTGTCAAACCTTTAGACAGAGCATCATCTCGAAGGCCTGGTTGGAGTAGCATTTGGAAATTAAAGCCAAGAGAAAAAAAACAAAGTTGCAAGAGAACAACAAGGAGCTGGAAGGCGGGTCGTTTTGGCTAATGTCATTAAAATAAGATTAAAACTCAACTAGTCACAACTTGTTAAAGCACAGAAAACAATCAGTATCAGTGCAGCTTTACAAGACACACACGTCACCTCAACTTTTCAGAGAACTTCAATGTCACCAATCGTCTTCACTACAACCACAAAAGCTGCCCTGAAAAAAAAAAAAATATATATATATATATATGAAAACATTTTCCAAATTTTTATGAGATTGTTGTAATCAGCCTCAACAAACCCGGAGTGACACTGAAGACATGTTTATACTTCCTAATCAGCAGCAACCTTAAGTGCTCAGTTTAAATTTTTAGTCCATTTCATCCCAGTTGCTGTTTTTGTAATATGATGATTTAAAAAAAAAAAAAATATATATATATATATATATATATATATGCCTTATGTTCACAAATTTGATCTGAACTCGCATAAAGCTCAATGTTACAGTCATATTAAAAAAAACCTCATCATAGTAAACTTTTCTTTTTACAACAGGAAACCTTACATACCACATTAATTACAGTTTTAATCCATAACTTATTAGTAGAAATAAATTACAAACATACACAATTAAGCAAACACTGATGATCCAGGAAGGGAACAAATTCAATAAAAAGCATTTTTCTAAAGCATAAAATTAAAATGCAATGTTTAGAGATGGAAGAGTAGGCAGCTCAGTTCGCTGTATTCACAGATCTCAGACATGTTTGTTCTCTAACTCAGAAATATATCCATTAGGGCTTATCAGCATCCTTCAGATTAAAGGCAGTATGGCACTTATATATAAAATGTTACAAAATACACACACTGTGGTCTTGGCTGTGTGAGGTCACTGAGGCGACGTTCAGAAATGTCCTGTCTGGGGAGAACGGGGACTCCCGTCTGTCTGAAAGCTCCTACTGCAGACTGAAACCCACCGCTCCAAATTAAAGCACAATAATTTACCAAATATGATCAACTACTAATGGTATTTTGCAGTACAGCACACGTATTTGCTCCTATTTCACTGGGTTCAAGTGTGTTAAAGATGGAAACAGGAGATCCGGTGATGGATGAACCAGTGAGCCCGTTGAGTCAAAACCCCTGCAGAGTGTTGGTTTTTTTTGTCAGTGCTAATTCGTCGGCCAATAATATACAAGTCCTTCTAAATTTTTCCTGAATGTTCCTCATTATTCAAAGAAATAAATAAAAGCTATGAAAGTTTCGCTACAGAGTGTCATGCTCTAATCCACAATGTTCTGGTAAAATTCTCATTTAATTTGTCTATAAAGTGATTAAAGTTTCATAAAGTCATTTCTGTTGCTGGCAGCGTCTCCAGTGGTTACCGCTGAAAGTGACTCACTGAGTCCCTTCATTTAAAATCTGATAGATGTTGGCTTAATTTTTCAAAGCAGTTTTTAGAGTTAAAATCTAATATTAATGTTTTTATTCTGTCAGTTTTTCTTTCTTCATTACAAACGCTGTAGCATTGACTTGGCTAGCATGTGTCATGCTCTTATCCACCATCAAGTAATTTGATTTATTGCTCAATAAAGAAATTGAAATTATTGTTTGAAGTATTTATCCTGAAATCATTCCTATTCTAGAAGCTCTACTTCTACATTAAGGTTAAATACGCCGCACTCTCCACATTTACTGCCCCCCTGGTAAAGATGCGTAAAAATTCCTAAATCAAATGCATCTCGTATTTCACTGGGTTGATCTCA
Organism: Brachyrhaphis roseni; assembly: GCA_903066815.1. NCBI lineage: Eukaryota > Metazoa > Chordata > Actinopteri > Cyprinodontiformes > Poeciliidae > Brachyrhaphis > Brachyrhaphis roseni. Next base: position 116,874 of record CAEFZY010019484.1, on the reverse strand, counting down.
CATGACAATTTAGGAAAGTCCAACCTTCATTTAATACATTCATAAAGGGGGAGAAAAATCACTCAGAAAAAAACAAACAACAAAAAAACAACAGGGTTCCTGAGCAGTTTGGGAAAAAGCAAAGTTTCTTCTACAATTTGAATCTGTAAAATGTTTAGATTTTCCAGACTTTTTTCTCTCTTTCTTTGTTTTTAAAGGACACAAATCTATTAATGTTTGATTATTTTCATTGATTTCTACATGAATATCAAGCTTTATTGTTCACTGGCCACATCTAATTGTAATTTTAATATTTGACTCATCGGTTTAGTTTAGTTAGTGTAGTTTTATGCCTAGTCTGAATGCAAAATAATTAAAATATAATTTTACAACTTGAGTAGATTTTAAATTCAGCTTAAACTGGAGAACTTGCAAACCAAGTTAAGGTAATAAAATTTTGCTAACTGTGCTCCACACTACAATAAACAATCAAAAATTAATGTCATCAATGTGGCATCACGATTTAGACTTTTATTCAAGATATTTATGGTTAATATTTTTGCACCTTTCCAGAATGGCATAAAAACAGATATATATCATTGAGGATCTATCTTATATTAAGTCTTGACTTCCTCTATCTCTGGGGTATAAAGATGGCAGAATGGCTCATTTCTCTCAGCTACTCTTCAAAGTGGTAAATACAAGCCATTCAGGAAAGGGAAATGCATATTTCTGCTCTTCAAGTCGGGAAACGATTACATGAAAATCAGTGCTCGACTAAACCTGCCCATATCCAGAGTCTGAGTAAAAATAAATCTTAAAACATCTGAGAGTGAGAAACAACAAGGACCAAACGAAGCTCATCGTTAGAGAAATGCAGCAAAGACAAGAGGAAATAATTTTAAGGTCTTTACACGTTTTTAAAAGGCTTGAAATTACCTGTGGAGAGCAGGCGCTGCACGTACGTTTTCGATTCAAGTCATTTGTAGATTTTCAGCAAAGTGATCGACACTGTCAGCAAAGCGGGAGCGAGCAACCAGTTCTGAGGTAGCAGGCGGTTTTTAACTGAGGACATTTGGTGGAAAACACATTCACCTCTGCAGTGCCACGGTCAAACCATAAAAGGGCGCTACTGATTTATCTACTCAGTGGGTAAAAGCAACATAAAAAAAAAAATCAACAGCACAATGTCTATAAAGCATAAACTAGATGAATTAAGCGATATATTTATGATGTTACTAAAGATATTTTACATTTTCTGCTCCCAGTGGCTGAGTGAGGATCTGTTCAAAAGGTGGCGCTCATCCCCAGCTACATTTTAAGATGAAACTCTGGTTGGGATGTTAAGGCATTTGGTAACACGTTAACAGGACTTATGTTCTTCATGAGGTGAAGCACACAAGCTCTAATGCCAAACCCGCAGCTGAGGGGAAGGAGTTTACTCCATTGAGGTCAGAGGAGGTCCGGTTACATTTACAGCACAGACCTCCGTCTCCATCTCTTAAACGGCGCTGGATCCAAGCCACCAGGTCCTAACAGAGCACAGTTCTACGTCTCCTTCTCCTTCTTGGCCTCCCGGGTGCTGCTCTTTAAAAAGTCGCTCCTGAGCAGCCGGCAGAAGAGGATGATGTTCATGACGGTCATGATGGCCATGCCCACGCTGCCCAGCGTGTAGGCCAGCAGGGGAATCTTGTCCCTGTTGAGCACCAGCCAGCGGGTCATCCAAGCCAGTGTGTTGATGCGGAAAACCACGTACGTGCCCAGGTTGATGATGCTGTTGACGCGGTAGAACGTGCTCGCCGCCATGCTGGCCATGCGCAGGATCTGCCGGAGGTGGAGGAACACCGAGTTGATCTCCACCAGCAAGGCCACCACCGAGAATCCCACGTAGCGACACGACACCACGGAGAGGCCGAAGCAGGTGATGACCTACAGAGGGACACACGGACAGGCGGGGAGGAAGTCAGAGTTCCTGTTAACATCCTGCAGGCTTTGCTTTTCTAATGTTAGTTTCACAAACTAAGAAAGGTTGGACTGAAGCACTGAAAAAAAAAAGACAATGATCTAAACCTTTGTATATACATTGAGAACAAACACTGAACACAAAAAGTCATATTGAACTGATAATTTAACATTTTTACGGATGAATAAAAGCTTTCAAAAGTAGCTCTGCAAGAATGTTAAATGATGAAGTAACTGTGATCAAGCCCTCAGTCTCTCCTCAACATGATGAATTTGGAAATGTTGGGCCGCCTCATGGAAACCTTGGAAAAGAGACTCCTCTCTCACACACATTGTAACACCATCTTTGCTCCTAATTTAAATAATTGAAGATCCCTTAAAGCAGGACAGCCAGAAAACCATTTGAAACTCTTATCTTTTACTTAACCGTTGCTTCTGTGTTACATATTTTGGATAAAATTGTCAATTTTTTACAAAAAAGTCAGTCTTGCAGTTCTAGAAAATCTTCATTTTGCTCTTTGGATTGTAAAGGTTGCTGACCACTGATATGCACTGTAATCACATAAAATGATTGCGTATGTAGAGCCTGAGCCAAACTAGATAAGAACCTTAGAAAATGCTCAAAAAAAGATTTTAAAATTAGTCCTGTAATGGAGAGGAGGGCAGTAAAGCGAGGACAATCCTGTTATAAATCAGATTATTTACTTTTAGACCTGAATACAAACACAAAAAAGCACAAACTAAAGTCTTATAAAGAAGTAGTTTAAATAAGAAAAAGCTTGTTGTATGTTTGAACTGACTGGAAGATTAAACCAACAAACATGAATGGATGGCGTGCATTTCAAAGGAAAATGTATTCTGATTGCAATCTATGACTCTGTGATATGATCCCATTGGAGGAGGTGACTTTGCTTTTTATAGTTATGCATTCAAATCCATTGTGATTCCTCTGAAAGCTCCTGCCACTCCTTTCTGCTGAACTGTGCTTATGAAAGTCTGTGATGTAACGGACGGACCAACGCCACCAGGTGGCGTCGACGCCTTGTAAACGACTCCACATTTCCTGACTGTTGCCTTAATGCTGAAAAGTTGGACAGAAACGGATTATTGACCAAGTCTGAGAGCAACCCGTTACATGACAGCGGTGTGTTTACATGGAAACACAGGTCGGCCACGGCTTCATTCAGTCAGCACACGGCTACCGGGTGCTTCCAGACATCCTAACCACCTTAAGAGGGATGTTTACAGGAGGGATAAAAGCAGCGATTCAGACCTGTCACTGCAGAGTGCAGGCTGTGACATACAGGACGACCTTTACCATGAGCTGAAAGAGCCACTTGTGTAATGCATGCGTATCCGCTGGGATGTTACATGGCGCCTGTTGATGGTTAAGCAACACGACATGTGAGGAGCAGTGAACATCATCCCATACTGCACGTTACATTACGGTTCAAAGGTTTGCAATTAAGCTGCGTGTCGTCTTTTCTGCATAAACCTTAAACATCTGGGAAATGTTAATTTACCTGCTAAGAGTGGAGAAAATGCTGTAGAGATACAGTCACATTGGTGCAAGACATATGATACCCAGCTAAAATGTTCACACTCCTTGAACTTTTTAAAACTTTGCCATATGCAAACACAAACTTGTATTTTATTTGAATTGTATGCAGTAAAACACACACAAGGTAAATTTGAACTACAAGGAAGAATTTACAAAGTGTGCAATTAAACTGTTTGTGCCATCATTTATAGCATCATCCTGAGATTTAAACATCTCTTCAATCTAGAAATGGAACATAGCAAATTATGGACAAGAGAAAACAAATTATGGAACAGTTGCAAATAGAAAGAGTATTTCAATTTGCTGCCATGATGGGGGCACAGAAAGTCTTTCAAAGTTTTTCTCTGGCCAACATCCTAAATTTTATGTTTGGTGGAAAACTAACACCATATATCGCCCTAACCACATCATCATCCCACATGGAAGAGATGTCAGGGAGGAAGAAGTTCATCTTCCAGCAAGAAAAATCAAAGGTCAGACTAAAATCCAATAAAAACTCTGTGGAAACTTAAATATTGATTATCAGACACAGTCCATCCAATGGCACTGGACCAAACCAGGAAGAGCGGTCAGCAACCAATCCACGTATAAGCTTAGTATTTTGTTAGGAAGGCTAAATAAAAATGCATGCCACACATTTCAGATTTTTATTTATGAATAACGCCACACTTTTCCTCCCACTTCAACTATTTGCTACTTTGTGTTGGTGTTTCATGTAAAATCTCCATAAATCCCACAGAAGTTTATGTTTAAAATGTGAAACAAATACAGAAAGTTAAGGGCATGAATAATTTTGCAGATCAATGTATTATGACAGTCACATCTGCATTCATACCAAAATACCAAGAACAAATATAGATTCGTTTGGCACGTCCTTACACTTCAAACCCTCGAAGTTAAACGACGTATCGTCAGCAGTCGAGCTGCAACCACTCAATGAAATGATCTGTCTCATGGAAATCTGCTATGCAACTTATGCACAGATGTCGGTTTTCTGCTTTTTCAAAAATAAGTGGAACCACACCGCTGGTCAGTCAGTATCTTGTGACCAGTGGCGCTCAGAAGCAGAATCTGAGCTTCAGGCCAGGATGTCCTGTTATCAGAGTGGGTGAGGAAGACAACAGCAGGTTTAGTCATCTGTTTACCCAGCAACCAAACAAATCATCATTGACCACAGAAATATGTTTATCTTTTGAGTATTGCATAGTATCTGCTTTGAAAGAGCAGAGTTGATACAGAAAGATGTGGAAAATGTTTATTTTTGGAAATAATATAATGGAATTGGTAAAAAATAAAAATACAGATATGAAGGTCCTACAACAAAGCGGCTAACTAAAGGCAGAGAGTGCCATTAAAAAAAAAAAAAATTATACATACGGTACTTAACAGACATTATTCAATTCAATTCAGGCTTTATTGTGGTTAAACACAGCATCCTAGTAAAGATAAAAATAGAAGTATTTTTCTAAGTTCAAGCTCAATTTTTGTGTAATTTAAGTTCATTTTATTCTGTTATTTTGAGATAAAAGAAAAGCGCTTTCATCTCAGCTGAAAAAAGTTCTTCCAGGGTTTTAAAAATTATTTTATCCCTTAAAGATTTACTTTGTTTACTATTCATTGTTACACGTATGTTTCAGATGATCAATTCAATTTTAATATGAGGCAAATATAACCTGAGGGAATACAAAATGCAATTTCAAATGAGGATTTTATCCATTAAGGGGAAAAAAGTCTGTTCAATTCAGCCAATGAAAATTAGGCAAATAATAAGAGAAACTGAAAATATGTAATTTTTTCTCAACATTTGTGATTTATCGTGGGAAAACACCTGAACAACTCCAAACATAGAGATGCAGATGAAACGATAACATCCAACCCAACCAGCAGCAGGTTGCTATGGCAACAGGCAATCGCCATGCAATAAACAATGAATTTTTTCCCAGCACCCTAAACACACAAACATCGTCACACAGTGAGGAAAATATGTCTCAGCTCATCGGTTAAGACTCCCGTTTATGAAAGGTTGACCTCAGAGACCAAACCCAGCACACCGACAGTAAAAACATCATGCGAGGGAGGGCTGCCAGTCCAGTTACGAAAACAACACATCCACGTGCGGTCAGGACCGAAGCAAAGGTGAAGATCACACAACTAAACCTCAAGAGATTTCACTCCGCTCCGTTCATTTGCAAATGAACGCACAGAGGAGCTGAGGCCAAATCTCCAACCACAAAACCCAACCGGATCTAACGTCTCGTCTGGTCTGTGCAGATAAAACAAGACTGAACACAAGACTGCAAAGGTCAAACAAACCCTTATGCAATCCAGAGAGAGGACGATTTGATAACATACTGAGTTGGTATATAATGTAGTTGATATGGATCAAAGCTGATCAGGAGCAGGGTAATAAATAATGCACTTCCCATGCTTTCTTAAAAAGACTACATAACATGTTTTCCTTCTCTTTGGTGTTATCTTTATGCAGCTTTATTGCCGTTTTTACTGTGGATGTTCTACAATTCAACAAATGCCAATAAACACAGATAAAGTGGCCCACAGAGATAAAAGACCCTTAACTTAAGTAATATGTCACTTTTTCAAGGTCTGTACACAAGGAGAACCATAAACCTTCACCTGCAGAAAAACTTTGAGAAAACGTCCCTAAAAACTGAACCTGCAGCGTTCTCGGTGAGTCCACCATTGTGGGGACACAAATAGAGATGTCAGCGCTGGTGTCAGCACCGTGCGCTGAAGGGGGCTCACAGTAATCCCCCCGCCAGCCGCTGGATCCATCATGATGGGATTGATTCAGCATTAGGTGGATTTTACAGCATAAACTCTGCTGAACATGACTTTCACACAAAAGCCCCGTAACATAAATAAACTCGGCAAACACAATTTGTCATTGTGGAGAAACCCTGATAAACATATTTTTTAAACATTTCAACAAAAAAATGTTTTGCTTATTAGTATAACATAGTTTTATTTGTTTACAATAAAACTACATATAAGCCCCTTTTATTCTTCTCCAGAAAAACAAAAAGGCATATTTGTTCCCTGCATCTTCCTCCCCATAGGCTCAATTAGTTCTTCCTCTACACCCTGGTGAGGGACCTCCACTTTCAGGGGGAAAACACCGGGTGTGAACTGCAGGGGTGAGTACTTGACAGGTTAGAAGTCAGACAAATTTAAAACTTTCAGCATATCAGAAAAGAGCGTTTCTCTCCACCAACTGCTCTCCCTCACAGAGACAGATAAACAGAGATATCTTTGCAAAGAAAGGTGATACCTGGACTGCGCAACAAAGTCTTCTATTGAAGTATTTCGACAACAAATACCTCTTTGCTTGAATTTTGAATTCCTCAAAAAACAAACCTACTCTATGCAGCCTCGTTACTGCAGTTGTGTTGATCTGCAGGTGGGCAGACCAACACAACTGGTGGGCTTTAGCACAATATCAAGAAAGCAAGAGCAAGAGTTAAGCTAATCTCCATAAAAGTGGAAAATATTAAAGACAATCTGCAGCCATCCCAACAACGGACATCCGCAGTTAATTCACTCCAAGGTTGGATAAGGTAAAGCTTAAAGGCACTCAAGGCTCTGCAGGCCTCAGTCGGGCGGTTAGCAGTTAAAGTGCATGAGAGTACAAACAGAAAACAGACGGACAAGTACGGCTCGTTTTCAAAGGTCGCTGGGAGAAAACGTGTCTCTGAAAGGAATTTGGCAGCATGACTTGCAAAGTTGAATCTAATTGAACCCCATGTCTGAAACCCTTGCTGAAATAGAGCTTCTGTATAATTCCTCACAATATGTCAGTCAGGCTAACCCTCCACCACCATGCTAAGGAGCATGGTGGTGGAGGGGTAGAGATTTGGGTTTGTTTTGCGTCACATGACCCGGGCACCTTGCACACGTGGAGCCGAGCAAAAACTAATCCATCTAACAAAATCTTCTGTAAATAAAACTGGGTCATAAACAAGAAAATTATACAAAACACAATCAATTTCCAAGAAAATACCTGAATAAGAAAAGATGTGTCACAACGGCACTGTCTAAATTCACACCTGAACTTTATCAAAAGGCTGTGACTGGACCTTAAACGCTCAAAAATCAACATCTGCAAAATAACGTTAACTGTAAAAACCAAAACAATTGAACCATGGAGTGTATTTAATTTAGTGCGTAGAAAACAGAGGCCTAGTTATGGTTTCAGGTTGAGACAACCTGCAGTCAAGACTCAGGGCTAAATGCTTCTTGTGGTTGCACCTGTTCAGCCACTGCTCCTCCACCTGACCAGTCATCATTCTCACATTGGAGTCCGTTGGACACTTTTTACCGCAAGTCAGACAAAATCTCTAATCAATGATGCAGGAGTCACTTGTGTGTCCCTTTGTGAACAACCGTACTTGTCTCTCACTCTTTAACAGTAACAATGATGTCAAAGAATATTTAGGAAGTCAAACCAGTTCCTCTTGTCCCCATATGAAAATGTGTGATTTGATGCAGTCAGTGGAGATTTTCAGGCTTGGCGAGAGTCACAAGCTTTTTGTTCGACATAACAAAGCCAAATACTGGATGATGTCTTGGATGATAAAAACATAGAGGAACTCGCAAAGAAGGTTTTGTTCTTTTTTACTAGTCCTTGTAAGTGGAAAAAGAAAAGAAAAAAAACATCCTGGCTCTTAAAGCTGTAAAAGGAGCAGAGGTCAGAGGTGTCAGGGTGTGAGCAGACATGCTTCAGACAGGTGGGAGGCTGGAGCTGACAGCTGCCTCTTCCTGGTGCAAACCTATTGAATGGTCATAAAATACTCGAGACATTTTCACATGTGGTCAAGTAACAACCGCAAATGTTAATGTAATGTATTTTAGAGGAGCAATAAAAGTAATGAGTTACTGTGACGTGAAAAGAAGCCAACATATTTCAACAGTCTGGTGTGTGTGCGCGCGCGTGTGTGTGTATTCAACAGCCTTGACTTAAAAGCTTTCAGAACTGACTTTTCTGCTCTTGTGGTTTCAAGTTGAGGATCTAAAGATTTAAATTTTAACCCATTTCCTTTTACAAACAGATCAAGTTCAGACAGATTGGACGGAGAGCTTCTGTGAACATCAATTTTAAAGCTTAAAAATCCTGACTAGATTAAGGTCTTGACTGCTCTAACACCATTCTACTGTAGACAAAGTTTTGTCCCAAGATCACTCTGCATTTCGCTCCATCAACCTTCCCATCAAATCTAACCAGCTTCCCTTTCCCTGCAGAAGAAAAGCATGTTTCATGGTGGGTATGGTGTGTTCAGAGTTATCCTGTCGCAATCAATCAACTAATTGCGTGCATAATTTAAAATGAGCTTGACAATTTCCATTTTTAAAGAGCAATTTTGTTTACACAGACTTCATAATCCATTTTATTTATGGCTTCGGTTGTGCTTGGTTTTTATTTCCAGCCTTAAGTCTTCTGTACAAAATTGAAGTTTATTGGTCTAGTTCAGAGTTATAGTTTCTGCCACAAAATAATTTTTTACATCTAGACCAAAAAGTTCAGCTTTGGACTCATCTGATCACAGCACCTTTCTAATCAAATAGTTTTTCTTTCTGGTTAAAATAAAAGATTAAATGAAAATGAAAATCTTTCTTGGGTTCTCTACAAGATCATTTTATGTAGCAGTATCAGAATAAAGGGGGTTATTCTATATGGTAAAATGTGAAAAAGTTTATTATTTTATGGTTTATTTAGAAGATGTGAATGGTGTGATATAATTAACTATGGCACAGGAATACAAAATACACATAAATCACTACTGGAAAAACTGTGAGCTTAAATGCATAGTGACTAGGTTTTACATTTGTGTGCATACAATGAATGGATTGATTATTCAGGGCACTAATGCACTTCGCATCGGCTTTCTGCCAGGTTGTTCTCAGCGCATTACACCGCTATAGTTACAGGACAGGAAACGGTTCTTCACAGCAGGACCATAAACAGACAGAAAACTGTCCAGTAAAAGTAATGAAAAGAAAAGCAGTAGGAAACTCTGTACAGAGATGTCAGTCATATGGCGACTGTAGGGTCTGACAAAACGACTCTGCAAGAGAAAAATGAAGAGAAGGAGGTAGAAAACACCAGCAAAGATGACACACAGAGCAAGTCCAAAGTTTCAGAAGAGACAAGAGGTTATCTTGGGGTCTTAAATGCTATCATGAGGCCAGTCAGATGACTGCTGCACAACAGGCCCCTTCAGAGCCTCTCCGTCACACACATCTGGTGAAAACCTCAACGAACGTACACAAAAACACCGTTACGACAATAAACACGGTCGATTAGAACGGCGTGGCTTTTCATTTAGAGGAGCGAACCGGCTAATCAGATGAAGGCAAAGCGTTATTTTTAGCCTTCCTGCAGCACGGCGTCTATGACTGAATGGTGACTTTTTTATGAATGAAGCAGAAAGGAAGTGAGTGTGAAAAAAAAAAAAAACCCTCAAACATTTCATCACTTGTTATGAAAGTCGAGAGATACATCTGGACAAAGACTCGTACCAACAACAAAGCTCTTGACACCAGATGAGGCTCCTCTCACTCCATCACATGCTTCACACACATTTTTCATGTTAAAACTCCAGATGTTTCGAAGGACAAAATGGAGGGATATTGAACCACCAAGGTCTGACAGATGAAGAGGCAGATGTTTAGAACTATAATACAATTGATAAGCTTCTTTTTTAATCATATATAACAAGCTGAATGTGTCAGGACAGTACTGTGGGAAACACCATTAATATTTCTTTTCCTGGCAGGTTATTTATGATTTCAAGTTGATTTATTGTGAGGAATTTCCTGTTTGATAGTTTATGTTGTTTGGGACACGCTGTTCCATGATGCTTATTCAGTAAAAGAAAAAACAGCCATTTGTTGCATCTCTAATAAAAGAGTTATCCATCAGTTATAAAACCTTTAAAAGTAGCACACTGCATGCGTGCAACATAGTTCTAGCTAGCATACTTTAGATCAACATTAGATTCTTTTTCTTCTTTTGCTCTTTCCTTTGGTTTGTTATTTTGTTTGTATTTCCTTTTAATTCCTGTAAAGCACTTTGTATTATTTCCTTGTTGCTGAAAATTTGCTATCTAAATAAAATTACCTTTACCTTTCTGACTATGGAGATGGCATTTTAATAAAGGAATTCAGTTTTTAAGCTTTATACCGCCCAAACTTGGAGTAAACATTACAGGTTTTAACTCATAGACTCACAATGGGTTTTTTCAGATACAAACAAAGTGACATTTTTTTTCTCTGCCAACTACATAATTTTGATGTGAGGTTATTCCTTCATTGTGCTCAGACTTACTGGCACACCCATCGACACTCCTTTAAACTTCATGCTGTGACCTTGGTTCATCCTGCAGCAGCTGGATTTCATCCAAGTATGTTGAACATCTCTTTTATGCCTCGGTTCGCCGTCATCAGGTGTGGCGCCATGCTAAAACACACCCACAGTTTTCCAATCCCACGAATAGATGGATGGAGGTATCCACACAGCTTTCCTAGTTGCTATGCCAACAACTAACAAATAAAACCTCCATTCTTTAAACTTTTGTTGTCTTTTAGGCTGGTGTGGTTCCTGGTTTGCAGCTTATTTGAACCCAGTTCTGCTCATTCTGCCTCCTCACCATTTTGTATTTTTGAATTTTTATTCGTTTAGTGCCAGACTTGTTCCTGCATGACAAGGAGCTGTCTTCTGTGGGACACTGTGCACATCAGTTCTCAAACGCCCTGAGGGTATTTCACTTGTTCTTTGAAAACCGATGACTGAAAGAATTCTTTTGACATCTGCTAATTGCAGAAACATCCATTAGCAGGACGTCACTAAGATTTGCTATGGTTTGTTTCCTACGTCATAGGAGTCAACTCATCTACATGGACATCAGAGCCTCTGGCAAAGAACAGCCGTCCATTTTCTTACACACTTATCACTAGTGAGGTCGTGAAGGGGTGCTAGTGCCTAGCAACGGGCGAGAAGCGGGCTACGCCCTGGTCAGGTCGTCAGACCATCGCAGGGCAAAGAACATACAACTTCAAATAAAATCTGCCAAAAATAATATCAAATTAAATCATCTACCAAAATGTATAAACTGGTTGCCAATAGTTAGGTATGTGGGTAAAAGGTTGTTTGATTACAAGTACAAAACTGAAGTAGGTTGAGATGAAATGTCACAGGTCCAAAATGCAGGTGTGAATGGACTAATTGACTTGAGAACCTTTGGGACGCATTGGTCTGGGTGTTTTAGTGTGTATGATAGAAAATTTAAGGTTAAAGACACTGACTCTTGTACTTTACTGCCCAACAAATTACAAAGTTATGGTTTTAAATTATCTTTCAAATTCCCATGCAGTCACTTATGCTTCTAATTCCCACTTGTATTCATCTGATCATAAAAGCCTTTTTACAATAAAATGTACAGTTTGGTTACTTTATTGTAAAAGTTTGATTTGCACAAAACTGACCTACTCAAAGAAGCTTAAACCTCGAAAAGCTTCCCCATCAGCAGAAACAACGACATGCATAAATATGTGGTTATTTTTATTTTTCCTCCTTGGACAACCACAAAATATTTCTTACCCCACGAAACACTGAACAAGTAAATTGTGACACAAGATAAGAAAAAACCCCAAACATTTTCATCCAAATCAGATGCAGAGATGTATGTAGTATTTATAGGGATGGGAGACGCTGCAGAGCAGGTGTTCGGGCAAGAAGGAGAGAAAATGTTTGGAAGCCTGACCAGGACCAGAGGGTGGAGAACAATACAGCATGTGTTGCATATGGTGGTATATGGGCGGGGTGAGGCACATTCTGCGTCTCTTATATGGGTTTGTAGGAGTGTGAGAGGCAGAAATGTGCATTGTTTTCAGCTGAAGCAAATTTCTCAAATCCTTTTTAAGCATTTTCAGTCACTGCATGTCCACAAGCGTAAATCTGAGTTTATTTTTACAGAAACTGATGTGGATGCTACTTTGATTTAACTGCAATTCAAGCGCTTCTCTCAATTACTCATAATTTTTGCTGCAGAGAAATTAGTAGAAGCAAATAGTTGAGTTAATTTGGATACGGTTCAAGAGAGAGGTTAAGTCTGTGGGAGTAAATCAGCCTGGTTTGTTTTTCTTAGTCTGCTTAAAGACCGTGCAGCTGGGTTAATATTTAAAGAGGTGCATCTGTTATCTACCCCTGTTTCATAAAGCTTTGTTTGAAGACAATCCGGGTGGTACACAAATTGAAAGAGAGTGATCCTGTCTGACAGTGTAGCAATCAGAATTGTTTTCTGAGTGCCAATGAGAAACCCAACAGATGTATTTTCACAAATGGTTCACATTTGGAAGGTGGATATTAATACAGATACAGAACTTAAATAGAAATTGCTTCAAATACGAGGAACTCTGATCTGGAAAACAAAAGTAAAAAGAGAAAGAAAGAAAGGGAGAGAAGTTGGGCAAAAAGTTGAGAAAGAAAAAGAGTAGAAGAGAAGAATAAGGACAAAGAGAACGCAGAATAACACCCCAAGTATGTCTCTACACCTGCAGAAAGAGAGAAAAGCCCCCAGAAAACTGAGAAACTGCCATGACTAACAACATATGTAACAACGACAACACTGAAAAATGTACGGTATCCATTAATTTCAGATTTATTTAGTGGTAGCCACAACCCAAGATAGATTTTATCTGTAAACGCCTGAATCCAAACACCTGTGGGTGTTTAAGGTTCATAATGAAGGATGTACAAGTCTTAATTAGACAAGCTGCTTTTTTTTTTTTTAATCTCCTTTTCCACTTCATCTTCTCAGACTTAAATTGATTTAAAGATGCATGTACACCAGGTTTTTCCCAATTTAAAAAAAAACAACTAACATTTAACAACATATTGTTCCTATGATTTTAACTCTGTTCAATAAAATGCCAAAGATGGTGCAGTTTTCTCTGGTTGCCCAGAGCAGAGCGGCTTGGAGAACCACTTCTTTCATTGTCGTTTCTGCTCCTGTGGCTTAATATGTCTTTCTTTTTGGTGCTCGAGTCAAGTCAGCTCAATCTGCTGTTTGTGTTATTCATATTTCAACTAGAATGACAAAAAGCAGCTCCCAGCAGCTTGTTATATGTTGACACAATGTGGTGAAGAAACCTTCATTCCAAGAGGTGTGGCTCGCCACAATGTGGGTCAACAAGGAGGAGCTACAATTCCCATAGTGTGTAGACATCTGGAATTAGATGGATGTGTAGGACAGCAAAAACTAACACATAAATACTAATGAACAGCAGGAGATGCCAAGAGGATGCAGAGCGCTGTGCAAAGAGAAGAATAAAAATTATTACTGTAAATCACTGAGATTGTAAAGTCTGTCTGCTTTAGAGTGAAATATAGAGATGAAAAATCACTCAAGATTGAAGAAGAAGCACCTAAAGTTATTTAACTCCATCTCCAAAGAAGGTTTATTGCAAAACAATCCATGTAGAAGCTTAGCATATTTAATGCTCCAATGGTTTCTCCAGAATTAAACATAAAATGTCACTTTTAATGCCTACTGCGGCTCAGTTAGCTGTTAAGACCTGCAAATCTTGGTCCACTCCTCATGGACAAACGTCTCCAGTTCTTTAATAATATTGGGTTTTCGTACCATAGCCGTCTTATTTCTTTACTTCCTCCCATGACTGGTTTCTCTAGTATCTACTGGGACGTCCTCCTGAACCAATGATGCTTCAGCTTTCTCACAGATAATTGGCATTTTTCCCCTAAGATATCCTGATACTTGATTGAGTCTCTCTTGCTCCTCACAGGTTGCAGGTTCCCCAGTGCCAGAGAAAGCAAAGCAGACCCATAGCATCACACAGCCACAGCCGTGCTTCACTGTGGGTCTGCTGTTCAGCGTATTCTTCAATGCTTCTCCACTTTGGCTTATTTGTAAGCCAGGAACATTCAAGGTGTTTGCTGTATTTATGAAAACTTTTCCCTTTCTGTGCAGCAAACTCTTCTGTAACTCAATGATTATTATTTTGAGCCATATTTGTAACATGCAATGAAACGTTACTGTCAAACCTTTACTATTTAAAGTATATCTGAAGTCTTGAATTTCACTAAAATCCTATTACATGTTTTATCTACATAAGGTTCTAATTTTATGCTTCCTTCCAAAAATTTGGTCATGTCTTCCTTTGTTTTTTATTGCATTTTATTGTTTTAAATGTGCTACAAAATGGATAATTTCATCTGTTTGTGTATTTAGTTTATTATTTGGATTTTGCCAGCAAGCCTAATTTTGAGTGAGGAGTTAAACAATTTTAGGTGGAACTGCAAACGGGAAAGAAATAAGAAGACTAAAGACCAAATAAGCCTTCAAAAAAATTTTGTATTGTGGAAAGTTGTGTTTTTTTTTGTTTTGTTTTGTTTTTTTTTATTCTGCAGGGCATAACATGAAAGCAGGAGATGAGGCAATAAAAAACATTAGACCAATTCTCGTTAATCTGGTTCCTCGGGTAGAAATGTGAGCAGGATCTGACTTCCAGTTACAAACCAACAAGGTGTTTCCAAGCATGTATTTCCCATGGGACAGCTTTACACTCCTCACACAAAGAGAAAATATAAATCTATTTTCATTCCCCGTAAACAGAAATGCGTTGCATTCATACCCGAGGCCGGTGTTGAGCAGAAGAAGCAGATGAAATTCAGATTACTGATAAAAAAAAAAATAAAACACCTAAGATTATTTCTAGGTTACGAACACATGATCAGCTGAATTCTTAAAATGCATTTGCTTTGACATCACCGCATACCATTTACCCAGAAAAAAGAACAGAACACAAAAACAAATCTAAAAATGTCATGACGGTGGCACCTTTGAGTTTCTGAGCAAGATTTAAGAAAACAGCATGACTAAATAAAACTTATTCTAACTATGTCATAATTCCCAGAAGTTGTGCATCATAAATCACTCTTGAAAAATACATGGCTAAACATCTTTTTTTTTTTTTTTTTTTTTTTAGTGATGATGTTAAAAAAGGTACTTTTGCAATCAAATGTAACCAGTCCCAAAAACGAATGTAATTTTATATTAAGTTGAAGTATTAGAAGACTAGTAATCAGTATCTTACAGCCTGTAAACTGCTTTAGCTTCGGAGTAGATAAGACAGGCATCAGAAGCCATTGACCTAATTAACTTAGAGTCTAGATTTTACTGCTTTAGCAACACATATGCAAACACACAGCATAACTTAATATCGATGTTGCTGTGAAATGTCCAATCATTGCTTGTAAGCAGGAAAACAGAGAACAGAGGGACGAAGCCGGTTTGTGCCGTTTCTACATGATTCGATTTTCAAAAATAAGAAAATTAGATATAGCTGCAGCTACTCACATGCTTTCCTCTTCTCTGTAATTGGCCTCTTCATGGAATCGCTCTTCTTACATTTTTGTTTTATCTACAAGCTCAGTATTTACAGGAGGAAACTCAGTGCCATTTTTTACCCACTGTACTACGAGGCAAGGTTTCCACCCCAAACATTTCTGTGCTTAAATGGGATTGTATTTGATAAACCAAAAGAACAGGTTGAGCAAAAATTGCATGAAGTTTTCCACAGGTTTTGTATGACCTGAGTGCATAAAAGTCTTTTAAAGAATCTATCTTTTTAATTCAAATACTGTACATCATGTTTAGTTTATTGGTGAGCAGGTAAAAAAAAGGATAAATCAATAAATATTTTTGTGATTTTATTGTTTGGCTTACAGGTACTCTTGACTTGATAATTTTGGCCCACTTGCCAAAACGTTTTGATTCACTAGAATGTTCATTGTGTCATGATGGCCCAATCAAAGTCTGGATTCAAATTAATTCCTGAAAATCTTTGGTAAAAATCTAAAACTTGCATTAACTGAGACTCACCATCCAGCTGACTAAACCTGGAAATGTCTTCTAAAAAAAAAAAGGAAAATATTTTAGGCTCTAGATGTGCAAAGCTGGTAAAGACATACAGGAAAATACATCAAAACATGGTATTTATATCTATTCCACAATGTTCACAATATATTTTGAGTTAGTAATTTATGTTAAAAATATATTTTAAAATATATCAAAGTTTGTGTTTTGGCACTGCATTCTGAATGAATCAACTTTATTGTTTGAAGTCTTTATCTTCAAACAAAGATATCATAACAAGAAGTGATGATGATAAGCATCATCACTTCATAGCAGGAAGCATTTATCTGGTTTATTGCAACTTATGTTTGCTTTTTTTTATATTACCTATATATTTTTATAATCATAAACTTAATTTTGTTATTCTATGAACCACGAGAGTCTGATTTGTTTGCCAAAAATTTGCTTTTTGCAAGACATACATTATTTAAAGAAAAGATCCCTAACCTAAACACATGCTTTCCAATATGGGAGGTAAGGCTGCAAGAAGAAGAAACACTATTTCTGTTTTCAGGTCTTCCTGCTTCCTAAATGAAGCACAGTGTTATGCTACACAGGAGCTGAGAAAAAAAAAAAAAAAACTTTCCATGGAATATCCGACTGTTATTTCTCCTGGACTGCAATAACAGCGATCAGCAAATCTCGCCTCAGACCGCATGCTGGTTCAGTGTTTGCTTGTAAAACAAGCCAAACTCTGAGGAGGTTTCAGACATGAAGATTCAGCACAGCTATCGTTACACGCCAATTACAGCAAACAACGTAAACAGGGAGTTTAAAGGGCGACAATACACATTATGGGATTACAGTTACATGATCCGGTTCAAACAGGGAGTGGCCAAGAGCAGAAGTCAGCCGAAGCTTTAAGGTACTAAGGTTGCTGCCTTTAAAATGCAGCAGCAGTTTTATATACCATATATCTCAATGGGACGCAATGTGAAACAGAAGTGGGAGCAAACCTTTGCAGCTTGTGCTGATTGTTTATATCGCTGCAAAGTCAATTTATTAGAAAAAAAAGTACATTTTTTTTCCACTGCTGACACAGATCCTAACATTTTTCTTTCACCACCAAATTTTCCAGGTCAGCTTGGCTGCTGACTGCATGACAAGCTGGTTCTTAACTTGTTTTGGTGTGAACTATTGAAAGTTAACACTACAGGGATGTTTGGGAGTAACTTACCAAATGCATAACAAATGCATGCAAAGCAAAAAATGTTTTGTTTTTAAAGCAAAAAAAAAGAAGTCGATCTACATCTAGACATGCACAACAGTCATGGAAATGCGTTCACTCTGAAATCCAGCAGTTGACCTTGCAAGAAAGCATGAATGAGAGATGGTACAAAAGGGTAACAAAGAGGGTAAAGAGAGACAGAGGGAGCTCTCTGAGAAGCCCACAGAGCCATGAGAGACGAGTCTCCATCCCTCCCACGCTCTAATGACAATCTGAAGCCAGCTGGCCGCGCCAAAAAAGCCCATTCACAAGTCTCCCCGGAAGTCGGGGCGAGGAGGGTCCAGACTTCCAGAGAAAAGCAAGAAAGCAATCTCCTCTGTGAATCTGTCAAGTTTTACAAGGGCATTGCTGGGCCAGTTTTCCCCAAAAAACACATGGTTTGCATCTTAAAAACAACAAACCACACTCAACTTCACCAGCGGGGATTTTTCAGGCATCAGATTGATTTAGCTGAAACTTACGGCAAAATTATAATGCATACATTTTAATGGCAGGAAGCTGCAGATTTCACACCAAACTGACCTCCTACCTGAACTGCTCAGACATTCCCATGATCTTTATACTTGCACCAAAGTCAAAAATGCGTGAACCTAAGTGTAAACTAACCTTCTCTTCCTGATATCTTGGCTGATTTCTTTTGATTCTTCCTTGATGAAATACAAGGAAATAACGTGTTTGAGGATTTGCTCTAAAAAACCCATCTGCAGCTCTTCTTCCATTTCACTCAAATGCGAAGCTTACAAACCGATGACATCGTCTGAATTCACCAAACTGCTTAGAGCCATATTATTCTAACTGTACGTAAACTTCTGACTTTGGAAAAAAGCAATTACTAAATGGATATATTATAAGGACTGTCATGTTTTTGTGGCTTTTAGAAAATGGTAATAAATGTGCTACTTTTTAGCTGATCTAAAACATGAACTTAGTCTTATTAAATGTCAGACTTGAATATGAATCTTTTTATACAGTGAATGTTAATATGTAAGGATGAAAAGCCAAATCATTGTTCACCAAATGAGACTCATCATTTTGCAGTTCTGGTGTTTTATTAACTCACTATTGGGTCCAAGCAACAAGAAGGGAAGAAAGGAGGACAAATTAAGGAAGAGGAGCAGAAAAGAAGATTCAAAAAAGGGATGGAGTGAATGAAGGCAGAAAGTTCAGACAGAAGGATGTACACATACGTAAGGAAAGAAAGCAACGAAATGGGTGAGGATAAAAGGAAAGAAGGAGACGAGGCAGTAAAGCACAGACACAAGGAAGGAAGGAAAAACTTTTTTGAGTGGCGATAACTGCACAGCAACAGCAGAATCGTGGAAAGGCCTTGGATGTAGGTCACAAAACCAAGAGGTGGAAAAGTAAATTCACACAAAATCCTCGCCTTAGGTCATTTCCACAGTTATTTTCCTCAGCGTAACCCAATTCCTCCACCAGGGAAACATCTGAAATGTCAACATGGCAGCGTGCTGAGGAGCCGCCATGTGACAAAAACGGCTGACGTTCTCTGGAATCTGATAACTAAAGAGTGGTAGAGCAACGGCAACAACTGGGTGAGGCTGGGCGGAGTTTAATATTCAGAGTGTGTTGAAAGAGCCTGAATGGGTTGAGGGACCGGTTGGTCACACTGCAGAGAGACTGTCTTTTTGTTCCTACATTATTGTTTTTTTACACCGCTTCTGTCAAGAGCGGCATTATCTAATTTACACATTGGGTAATTGCACAATGTTGAAACAATAAGGGTGACCAATGAAAAATATATTGCAACAGCATAAGGCATTTTATCCCGTGTTATTTCTCAGTGGCTGAGAGACCTACCACGACGTGGTGGAAGAGAAGCTCCCAGGACTGACTCAGCTTCTGGTTGCACACCATGTCAAGAAAGTCATAGATGAAGTAACCTGTCGGGACAGAGAAAGTTCGGTCAAGGTTAATGCCATCAAAGCAGTTCATAAGAAAACCAAAAACACAACAAGTTGTTTTGACAGAGGCAGCTTTGAGCTAATCGAGCGCATTGGGAGGCTGTTAGGGGGGCTGCTTTCATGACGGCAGCGATGGCAACCAGGAGACTTCCTAGAGAGAGGCTATTCATATCCACCACCCGCTTCTCGCCACCAACTGTATCCATGGAAACAGCTTTTACGAATACCGGGGTAAAAAAAAAAAGAGGAATTGGTGTTAGGAGGGGCAGGGAGGAATGAAGGGATGGAAGGCTTCGGTGACAGGGGAAATTTGACAATTTAAGCGTGATGTGGCCAAAAAGATTACGAGAAAAACCCAAGAAAAGACAGCACAGCCATCTGATCCCACAGAGGTCGCATGTTTCTGCTACCTTTGGACAGCAGTTAAACAGTGTCCAATGTCCAATTTATGCCACAGTATTAAAAATGCATGCTTTTAAAACAACTAAAACGACCTTTGGCTTGAATTTCTCCCAATGAGATGCAAGACTGTAGCTTTAATAACGAGTCCTGCTTACCTGTACTACTAAATACAACACATCTACTTCAAAGTTGTAAAAGGACTTGATTTTCCACACAAGTCCTAATTTCCTTATATTACGAACCATGAAACACTGTTTTTCCAATACGGCCACATGCATAACAAGATAAAAAAAAAACAACTGTGGGACAACAGCTTAAGGTAACCTTGTTTGGAAACCAAGGCTATGTTCACACTGCAGCCTGAAGTGACCCAATTCCGATTTTTTTTTTTTTGACGTAATGCGACCTGTCTCTGATCTTTTCATTACTGTCTGAACAACACAGGTGAGATTCTTTTTGAGTGCAACCCAAATTCGATACAAATGTCACTATTCTGCGTCCTGATACGGCAAGCGGGAAGAAAAACAACAACCATTACGGACTATAATGAGGATTAAGTTGTTAACGTGCTGCTTCGGTCGGACAACAACTTCAAATATGTAAGCTGTGCTCCACCATTAGCCTCCATGTTTACTTCCACAAACACTGAGCACTTCTTCTTTCTGTGGCGATTGGCAGAACACTGAGAACGCCGACGCTGTCGCGCCCTCTACTGCGCATGCAGGACACTTTCAGGTTGTTTGCCCTTCACACTGGAGAACACATACAGGTTGCATATGTTTGGAAGTGTGACCGGTCACGGCAAAATAAATAAAATAAAATAAAACAAAAAATCGGAATTGGGTCACTTGGAGCTGCAGTGTGAACGCAACCCAAGTTAGAAAGAAGCTAAAAGAGTTACAGTGCCTTCTGGCTCAGTATCTAGAAAGTTTAGCTAATGAACAGGCTAACTTGGAAGCTTGTCAAGCTTCCAACATTAGTTTTCAAAGATAAAAGGACAGTAAATATTTTTTTTACACTGATTTTGAATTTCATCATGGAATTTAACACTTGGAGTTTAATTTGGAATAAAATCTTGTTCCTAAAAATATCTACATCTAACAATCACTCAAAATTAGAAATATTACATTATAAAAGAATATTGATTAAATTAAGTCGGATTGGTTTTGTTCATGATCATCATACTGAGACACATGTCATGAGAGTCTTTCACTTTTTTAAAAAAATAATAAGTCATATCTGACCAATATTTGAACAGAGCCTGCAGGTGTGGCTACATACAAGTGAGATTTTAAAAAAACAGACATCAATTTTGTCTTCTCAAAAGTGGAAATTTCTTTTTGTGCAATCTGGGATTGAAGCCAAACTGCAGCCTACTCTGCACACAGGGCAACCCTGCATGTAACAGATAAGGTGGAATAAAATAGATAAATGAAGCAGCTTCTTTTCATAAGACTTGAGATTTCTATAGTGGTCAACATATTTACAGAAGAACCATGTGCACATAATTGGGGCTTTTCATCCTTAAATAGGTTAGTCAAAACCACATGAGTTCAGGCAGATAAATGACTCGTATGATGACTGCTGGAATGACGGGGAAATCCGATTAGGACATCAGCCTTTCACCAACTGTGCAACCAATGTTTTTCTATTTCTTCAAGCATGAATAAAGTTGCCTTTTTCCTGCATCACATGCACTTTAACTAAGACCATTTATAAAGTTACATCCATGTGCACCATGTGATTCTGCTGGTATAATTTTGCACAGTCTCCAGGTCGTAATGTGTTAGTTTGGCTTGTTTTTCTCTCAACTCACTGCCGTACAAACAAACAAAAAAAGAGAGAGAAAATCAGCCGGCTTAAACAAATCAGGCACCATTTCTTACCGGTTTGATATCAATAATTTTATGTAATTCAACACCCTACTCACTGTATACTAATACCAATTAATATCTACCAGATTCAGGTTGCTTAACTGAAAAGAAATGTGGCAATGTGTCTCAAATAAATATAATATACAAAGACAGCCACTAAGTTATTTCAAAAGGATTTATTGATAAAAAGCGGGATTAGGATCACAAGAAAAATGAGCGCTAAGATAAAAGTTTCAAAGAAAAAAACAATTAAATAAAAGACAGATTTGAGTTTTGTTAGTTATTTATTTACATAAATAAAAAATGAATAATTGATTACTTTTCTTATTTGTTAAATATTAATTTATTAATCGGAGGTGATAAATTAATATTATTGATTTATGATATGATTTAATGTATTGGTGTTATTTATAGTTTATTAATAAATTAATAAATTACTAAAAGAGATGACTGATGGATCCTGATCAGTGATGGATGGAGAATAAAAATCAAACCATCCATAGATACTTTTCTGTGATACCGAGAGAGGCATCTCTGTAACTTTTTGACTGTTTTTGAAAAAATAAATGTTTTACTAAAATTTTAAGAAGAAATTTGACGCAAAGTTTGTTGCTAATTGTAGTTTTTAAAGAGAAGCTGGAATCAGCCAAACAGGAGTCAGCAGGTCAGAGATTCAAGGAATATTGTTGATCTGTAACCGGCCAGAAAATCTCTTGACCTCTGCCCTTCCAATTCTTATACATATTGAAAAATCAACAATGGTCAGGACATTTTGTCCTAAGTACTGGACAAAGTCCCCACTCTCCAAAAGGAGAAGTCTTTATCTTTGTGACTGAGAAGTTTCTGCTTGATGAAAACATTTAAGCAAATATGTAAAGAGAAAAAAAATAGAGATTTCAGGATCATGCCACTTTTCTGATGGGAAGAGTCAAAAGAAGCACTTGTGTTGCAGCTAGAGCGTGGCAGCTCTCTTCTGTTACCACTAATCTCTGATGCAGACAGCCTGCATTGCTGGACTGACTTTTTGTATCCTGACGCAATCACTGGCACGGTGACATCACGAGTGTAAGTGTTTACGCCTGTTGCCTGGGACGAATCATAATGGCCGTTAGTGAGCTTCACATAGCAACACAACATGACTGCTCCTTGTTGCTCCTGCTTCCAGCACGCAGGGCTGGGCGTGCTAAAGGAACGTCAAGCATCCAGAGAATCTTCAAGAGCCCTTTATGTACAAAATGAATCCTCCAAACAATTGTTTTTTTTAGCAGAGGAAAAGCGGAGAAAAAAAATGCTCTTAGATGGTTATAAGTAATACTGAAAGAAAGAAAAAAAACAGGGCAAGTTGATATTTTAGGAAGCGGTTGGACATGCGCTCCTAGGTTTGAGGAATTTTAATAAACTTAGGCAAAATTTAATTGCATAAAAGTTTGAGAACAGGTTGTAATATTCATTATTGAAAACAACCAGGGAAGTTTAGAAAAAAAAATTGCTGGAAGGAGAGTTATCAAAAAGAAAATCTGCATGATTACAATCGAGACGCTGAGAGTTTTCTTTTGAAGACTGCTCACTGCATGTCCTAGACGGACTGCAAAGGTATTTACGCTTAGAGAGCTTATTCCTCATTACAGATGCATAGTTTATTTAGAAGTTGCTTTATATGCTTTCATGATGCATCAAAAACAATGATTGTCTTATAGTGCGCAGCACCGTGCCAACTCATTTTCCCCTTGAAACGCAAACCTTAATGTTTGGGATTTCATGTAGTAAGTAGACCAACACAGAGTAGGAAAATAGAAGCGCTTTTTGCTACATCCCCACAGTATGATGGTGCCACCACTATGTTTTGCTGTGGAAATGGTTTGTTCAAAGTGATGTACACTGTTTGGTTTAATTTTGAAGCTGTGGCAAAAAGTTGTTTATTCCTCATCCGACAAAAAACATCCTTTCTGTGAACCCTTAATACATTAGCTGCACCACTGCTGCTAAGAATCTAATATTCTCCTTCAATAGATGATACACTTGGTCTTTCTGTGTTTCACCCGTGTCTCTCTCCTGGTAGACAAAACTTTAGCTGGGACTAACTTCATGAACTTTTTTCATCCTACAACACCTGAAAACTGGCTTGTAAAGGAGCTACCACTGACATTAACTCTTTACTTTTTGTTTAATTACATAGAAAATACTTCTGGATCAGCACATCTGTGCTTCTTATTGGGTGTGTGTGAGGTTTCTTTTTGTAAACTGGGGGTTTCCTCTCCACTGTCGACACAAACATGTTAAGAATGTGGAATTGATGCAAAGTCAACCACAATATGTAAGCCACAGTCCACTGTCAACACAAGCTTCTCCCGGAAGGAGTGAAAGTTGTAAAGTCTGTCATTTGAATCAATGGTTTCCTTAGATTTGCCATTTTTAAATAATAAACTGAACTTGCAATCAAAGAATACATGTAATCTTCTTGCAATCCATCTTTGTGATTGGATTGAATTGATTTCTTTTTGTAACGTGCCTTGAGATGATGTTTGTTATGAAATGGCACTAAATAAGAACACTGAATTATTTTAACATTAAAAAAAAAAAAAACAGGGTTGGAAAACCACGTATGATTGTCCTTCCACTTCACATTTATGTTCTACTTTATGTTGGAATCACACTCATCTGAAGTTTAAGACTGTAACAGGAAAAAATGTGGAAAAGTCCCAGGGGGAGTAAATATTTTTACAAGGTGCTGCACATTGGAGCAGAAACCTTTATTAATTCTCTCTGTGTGATGACACACAGAGAGAATTTATTTATTAGGGCTATTAGGGCTGTGCAGTGCCAACACATTCACCGGGCCCTACGACCAAACCACATCTGAATAAAACCCATCAGCTGGTTTCTGTGCTCATACTCTGCAGAGAGCGTTGAATGTGTTTGCCTTGACATCTAATACAAAAATAACAGCCTTGTTTTGGCGCCATGAACTGATGCAGTCAGTGCTGATTGAATAAATTCAGTGCATCTGATGCAAATGTTATATTTATGGCTGAGCAGTAACCAGCATGTAACTGTTGGTTATTTTTCTCTTTAGTCAAAGACTGCTGGCAATAAAAGCACTAACAGCTAGACTATCACTGATTTAAGATATTTTTCCTCAGATTCAGACACGACACTGAAACCGAGCCCGGTCTGGTTCTCGTTGGAAACGAGTGGGATTTGTCAAATGTAGTTATAGTGTTGACTACTGCTAATAACATGTTGATAAAAGCATTTCTTTGATGTATAGAAACACTGAAGGAATTCAATCACGAGTAGAGATTCTCATACTATTTGTGAATCTGATTAAACGTGAAACTCTCTAAAGAGCAAATAGAGAGGTTTACTAATGCTGGACACTAAATCAGCACATCTCCAGAAAATTTGACGTTCCGAGAGAAAATGCCAGCTTTTTTATGTTTGCTTTTTCTGATTTGGATCACAGAAACAACAGTTTTCAATTACAAATCAAACATGACATTATACACAAATCAGTTGCTGGTTAAAGGACTAGAAGCACACAGTGCATGCACAAAACTTTCATTGGTGTGATGGACGGACTGTTGCTTAGGTAAGTCAAAGTATGTGGCTTTGAATCAAAGTCAAAGCCAGGAAGCCTCATGCAAACTCTACAGGCAGCATAATTTGTTGTCATTTTTGGCACCAGATACTTCAAGCAAGAGCACCAGAGTAATTGAGTTTTCTTGGCTGTGTGGACTAAGGCTCCCCTACCAGGCTAACTGAAAGAGGACGACTGCGTCTTATCCTCATTTGTAAGAAAGATGAGCTTCATTGAGTGGAAATAGTCATTGCTTTCTATTTTAAACAGCGATACTTTTATCAGCATTTTTACAAACAGCATCTTGAATCACAACTCAGCTATAACACTCGGTATGTCTTTTTAAGAGTTTGTCTTTCAAGACTGGCTGCTTTTCAACTCCTCACCCACTTCTTTTATAACCATCTTCAGAAGCAATACTTTTCTGAAGAATTGCTTCTGAAGATGGTTAGCTCTTCAATGAATCTCTTATCTCGGGCATCAAAAAGACACTTCTGTTGGATTACAAGCAATCCATCTCTTCATCAACATCTCAAAAAGACAAATGTGTAACAGCTGTGCCATCTGGCATCTGCTCCGAGGAGTTCAGGTGAAGCGGCATGGCAGAGGCGGATGTTGTCATATTTACACAAGTAGCTCTTTTTAAAAAAGTTTTAGAGGCAGTTTCACTATACTTTTGAGTTTTACTTGAGTATTATTTCTGACTACTCTAACCATGGAAAGTAACTTTTAATTACATTGGTTCTTGAATGAAGCCCAAGATTGTTTTACCCAAAAATGCACCAGACCCACACCTATAATTTATGTTTAAGTGAGACGTCTTCATCATTAAATGCTGTTTTCCTTCTCCTTTGCCTAATGTGAAATTTGGAGATCGAGTGAATATAAACTATTTATTTTATTACTAGAGATACCTCAACACATGTTCATTGGTTTAATTACACCTAAGTTGGAAAAAATGGATTTGGAAACCATTTATTCTGCCTGAATTTGTTATTATGAAATTATTTTATGCATTTGTACTTTTTTACTAGTCTTACTTGAGTTTTACTTTTACTTGAGTGAAGACATGTTCAAGTGGTGCATCTTTTGAGTGCTCTAACCACCTCACTTTAGAATGGGAGAAGGGTAAACATACCCTCCCGCCATAACTGTATGTAATCACATTTAAGAAGCTACTCACCAATAGAAAAGGACACCAAAGAATGTGAAAACACAGAGTGAGTTTCTATCAGATCCTCAGCCATCTGTGGATGTCGGAAAAAGCTGAAACGACAAACAAAGTTTCTAATAAGCGCAACTTAAAGCTGAAACTGAGAGAACTTTGGGAGACCAAGTATTTCTGTGCCATGCACGTATAAAATTCCTTCTGCACCACGTCAGTCTCTTTAAGTGGAATAACGGGAATAGCGAGAACCGCAAATCTGACAACATGCATGGCAGAGATGCTGAACTATTGCGAGTTTTAAACGCTACTTGAAAAACTTACCAAAGCACAGCCCAGATCGCCGTGATAAAGCTGTGCACGAACGATGTGGAGATGTTTCTCCATTTCCATAAGTTCCTGCTGGCTGACTCCGGGATGTGAAGCCTGCCGATCCCCGCGTTCACCAGCTGGAACAGGGCCACCGAGCTCCCGGTGGTTAAAATCACAGAGCTGAGCTCCATGGCTGAGATGCTGGTAGATGTTGCGTGGGTGATGATTCAACAGGCCACGGCAGTCCACGGTAGGTGAGAGCGGGAGCCAACCACAGATCCACGGGCCAGACAGACGGACGACACACAGAGGTATTTTGGAGACCCGGAGCCGAGGAGATCACGTTAACGTGCCGCTGGTTGCCTAGCATTCACTGGTCTCTGGGAATATTAGGCGTGAGGGTTGCAGAAATCACAGGGTTATCGTGGAAAGAGAAAACGTGGAGGTGTGGGTGAGATAAAAATGATCCCCCGCTGATGGCACAATCAGCTGGTGTTCCTCTGAAGAGGCGCTCCCTGCTCACAGGTAGAACCGGTGAATGTAGGTGTGAAGCCGTGTTGACAGTTGTGAAACCGCCCTGTTGTAAA
This sequence comes from Brachyrhaphis roseni, assembly GCA_903066815.1. Taxonomy (NCBI): domain Eukaryota; kingdom Metazoa; phylum Chordata; class Actinopteri; order Cyprinodontiformes; family Poeciliidae; genus Brachyrhaphis; species Brachyrhaphis roseni. The sequence goes on along the minus strand of CAEFZY010019484.1, from coordinate 89,355 downwards.
ACCTCTCCACCCTCAGCTTGTGTAACTTTTTGACATCAACAGAAACCAAGCAGAGGCCACGCCCCGCCCTACTATGAAGGGGCGTGGCTACGGGCGCGTGTTGTGTTGCGTTCACTTACAGTGGGAAACAGCAAATATCAATTACACAAGCTCAACCAAGTTGAAAAAAAATCAAATGCATTTTTAGTTTCACCAAACCCTGTAGTTAACAGGTACACCGTGGTTTTTCAAGTCGGCAAAAATTATTGTTAAAAATAATGCGATACCTCTTCTGCCAGCCTTAAATGGCTGTTCTTTCCCCCTTTTTTCTTTGGTCACCAAGCCGTGTTGTGCAGTGTCAGAGAATGTGATAGACTGATGTTGATCTATGGAAAAGATTTGCATTTGGTACAAAATTAAAATACCATTTCAATAGGGGAAGCATGGATAACTAAACATTTAAAAATGATTTTATGAAACTCTAAAAGGATAATGATGTCCAAAAACAGAAATAGAGTAATACTACTACTAAAAATAATAATAATAATAATAATAATAATAATAATAATAATAATAATAATAATAATAATAATAATAATAGGGTCAGTGTTTGATTATTTTGAATAAAAAGTTGGTTTATCATATCACGAAGAACCAGAAAACGTTAGGAAAGACTTTCTACTAGAAAGTGTAATTTACGTAGAGCTCTTAAACGCAACCAACCTCGTGTGTTCAGGCTCAGTGGAGTTATGTGAAAATCAGGCACTTATGTGTGACTCTAAACCACCCAGGACAAACACTGCTGTGTTTTATGGCTACAGTTTATTATACACCTGGACTGACTGACTGAAGGCTGAACCTCGGAGATGTTTCACCGCGTCTTCCTTCGGCGCCTTTTTCATTCAATAAAGCGCCTTCCAGCGGACATCAACGATAGCTGTAGTTTTTGGAGATATTGCGACACCTTTTGGCCAAGAATTATTATAACTTGATTTTGTAATATATTTATATTAGATTTTTGTATGTCATCTTTTCAAGTAGCCATAATTTCCTTGCATCCGTGTCTTGTATTCTGCTTGTACTGTATTGTATTTATTATTATTATTATTATTATTATTATTATTATTATTATTATTATTATTATTATTATTATTATTAAGTAATTATCTCTCATCCATAGTTGTGACCGACTTAAAATATATAGATGTTTCATATTGTCTTAATATTGTCAGAAATGTGGTCGCACAGTGTTAGCGCATGCGTATTAGACAATACAATATAGCGTCATTCCCTCCTGCGTCTGTCTGCTCCATATCAAAGCCGTCGTACGATCATGGGAAAAGAGCGTTTAGACCGGTGAGGGAGGTGTTACTGTAAGAGATTGCCATCTAATTTTAAATGATTATTGATAACGCAAGAGAAATGTCATTTACTGGAAAAGAAAAGTTTAAAATAGATCCATCCTGATCTTAAACAAAAAAAAGAAAAAGAAATGAAGTCATCTTTGATTGGGTGAAAGTTAGTTTCAATATGAAATATTTCATAAACCATTTCACGTTTGAGCACTCCAAGCATTCATCTCCAACCAATCAGATTTTAATTGAAATATGCGTGTAATTAATTCTAACGTTGTTGGCATCGCAACGACTCATCCGTTGCCAGGGAAACATCTCCTGGAGACGCTGTTCCAAACGTCGTCTCCTCCGACGCCATTTTCGCCGACACTTGAATGGCGCACAGCCCGTTCTGCTGCGGGAGGAACTCATGGGTTGTTTCTGCTGAGCGTCATGCGGGCTGGTTTCTCAAAAAAGGTTGCATAGGCGGGCAGGAAACCAGTTTGTAGGAGCGGCTACTTCAATTCTGACCGCTTGTCTGGTGAAACAACTCAGGTAAGCATAATCCTATTGCAGGTAAATGTCTGCGACAGCTGTCTGTGCTTGTACTAATTTATGAACATATCATAAGCAAGTTCTCATTTTGGTAATTGCTAGGAAACAGTACGGTAACTTTGGTAATAATTTTGAGCCAAATTGTCTGTCAAGCCTAGTGAAGAATACTAGTTGCAGCTTACACTCAGATTTCAAGGTATTAACATTGATTTATTGTTAGTATTATGGGTTTTATCAACTGCTCAAGATTTTCTTTTTATTTGTTACTTATCCGTCATTAAAATGCGTCCAATTGGCTTCAAGAAGTCGTTTTTTGTTCTTCTCAAATTACTACATGTCTATGTTAAAATAAGTTTGAGATGCTACAAAGTGAATGAAATGGGTTGAAGCATGTAACTGTACAACAGATATAATAACAGGTAAAACATGGAATAAATCTATCATAAGCAGTAGCATATTTTATTTGTTGTTATTTTGAAGAACATAAAGTAGACACTGCTGTACAGTTGTAAGCATGAACTAATTGAAACAAACGTTTTTTGTTTGCTGCTTGTTCCCTAAAAGTGTGTACAAGGGTCCTCCATAAATCATGTGTATCACTGCTGCAACATTAGAAGTGTTTGCTTAATAATTTGCATGACCGAGCGTGTTTCATCCAGGCTATGTGTGCATAAGAGCCATCAGGGGCGGATCTACTGGGATGCTGAGAGCCTTACCACACCTGTTGCCACCCCAGCTGACGACTATGAATTCATTAAATAGTTATGGCAAATCGGACAATAAGCGCATGTATCTATTTTTTCTGACAACATTGACACCTACTGACACCTGACCAGTAGGTGTCAGGTTACAATGTAACCTGACACCTGTCCATTGAGTCAGGAATATGGGTGGTCTGAAAAAAGAATGTTTAGCGGTTAATTCAACCCTATGACAGCCATAGATAAGAAGGTTCAAGGGTTTCACATTTAACAGACCAATAGGCGCTGTCCAATCCAGTAATAGCTACATATCAATTAGCAGCAGTATGAAAGACGTAAAAATAATTAACTATACCACATTAAGAAATTGTATTTAAGCCTTGGTGCTACATGAAGCTAATTTTGAAACAATGCAAGTTAAAAACAACAAATAAATCAAGTAAATTAAGTCCAATGTTAGGTCTATGTAAACTAAACATGAGAATGAGACATATTTATATATATATATATATATACAGTATATACATTTTTTTTCTAGATCCGCCCCTGAGAGCCATTAATAATCATGTGCAGCTGCTGTAACAATGGCCGTGTTTGTATGTCGACATGTAGGAGTGGATATGAACCAAGGAGTGGGGCAAAGTGAAAGGCAGGAGGACCTGACCATACTGGTTTGTCAGGAGTCTGATCTGCATGATGGACAGTGAGTAACAACTTGCCATTCACTGAAGGATAAAGATCAGATTTTAGACCAGACTATGTGTTTCTACGACAAACAAAAATGTCTGAACTGTCCTTTTGCATATGTTGTGTTTTTGCAGGATGAAGGAGGTAACTGTGGAGGACCAGAAGGTGCTGTTGGTCTGTACCAAGGGTCAGTACAGCGCAGTTGGAGGCAGGTGTACCCACTACAATGCCCCGCTTATTATGGGTAAATCAGTTTATTTCTAGACTATTGTTAGTATTTTCAATCTGCACAAAATGTGACCGAATTGTGATTATTAACCTCCCAGGAACGCTGGTTGGAGACAGAGTCAGGTGTCCTATTCATGGAGCCTGCTTCAATGTGAAAACGGGAGACATCGAGGACTATCCAGGCCTGGACTGTCTGCCAACATACGAGGTAGAACAATATTAAAACAACATTTAATTGCAAAATGAATCCCCTTTAATATATATATATATACAGTATATGTTAGGTAAGAGTCAGTTTTTTTTCCTGTGGCTTGCTGGAGTCCCAAAAGCCTCAACAATGACTTTGATATAATTTTCAGAAAGATGGATTTCAGTTAATCCATCCATCTGTTCTTGAATTTCTTTAGATCAGGACATGTTTATTTTTTTCGTTTTAAGATCATTTAGCTTACTTTATATAGTCAGACAGGTTCTAGTTAAGCATTTTGTTTAATCTATGAACAGTAATCAGACCAGGGCATGTCTAGTAAAATTGAATAAGAAAAAAAAAGATCTAACAGACATTTTCTCTTACACATAACAGCAGGTTGGTTTGGACATACTTTTTCTCTCGATAAATAAAAGCATAATTTGAAAACTGTTTTCATATTTCTTGATTTTATCTGAGACAGATATTAAAATGAGTTTGACCATTCCAAACAACTGAGTGTGACAGGAAAATAATAAAAGAAAAAAATTGTTCATGGCATTTTAGATTTAAAAATACAGATAATATTAAAGTAAAACATGTTGTCTGATGTTTCACTCAGAAGTAGGAAATTTTAAGTGTCCATTTACATAGAACTGTACCGATAGTTCATGCTGCTTCCCATCTCTCTAAAAATAGTTCCTGTATTCGCAGGTGTTGTGGTAAACATGGTATTTTAAAACATGAATTGGCTCTTTCATTCAAATTATTTGTTTGTTAATTTGACAGGTGAAGGTCCAGGATGGCAATGTTTATGTTTCTATTGACAAAAAGGTAAGCCACATAAGTAACAGAGATCTCAAATGTATACAATGTCCTTTTATTTAGTGTTAAATCATTTATAATTTGTTGCCCTCAGTCTTTGAAGTTGACCAAGAGGATAAAGGAGATGTGCACTGTTAAGCCCGACGTCAAACACATCATTGTGCTTGTGGGAGGAGGTAAGTTTGGTCAACTGTTCCTAGATTAGCAACCAATATGCAGACAGTTTTAAAAGTTTGGAACATGTCATATCTCGAGCACAAATTTGATATATTTCAGGCCCTGCCTCACTGGTATGTGCCGAGACGCTTCGTCAAAACTCCTACCAGGGTCGCATCATCATTGTTACCAAAGATAACCTCCCTCCGTTTGACAAACCCAAGCTAAGCAAAGTGAGAAACTTCATCCAAAAGCTCCCTTGAACTTAATGTCACTGTCACTTTAAGAAAAAATGCATGTTCTCTTTGTATTCGTTGTCTCAAGGCTATGAATGTAGAGAGCAGCAGCATCCTCCTGCGGCAGCATGACTTCTATCAACAATACGGGATAGAAATGTGGACGGGGAAAGAGGTGAGAGCCAGAACCGACCAGCTACAAATACATGTGACTTGCTGTCATGTTAGCTTGAGCTGTTTTTACTCGCTCCGTGTTGCAGGTGGTCTCTGTGAACTCGGCTGATAAAGTAGTGAAGATGAGTGACGGCGCCTCGCAGCGTTATGATCAGCTCCTCATCTCAACAGGCTGTAGGTGAGTCTCAGCATCCTGAAAGCAAATCCATGGTGCTCTCATAAATTTTTTTTTTTTAAAAATTGGGAAATGAACATGAATTAGAATATTTTTAATGTCTGCAGAGCGTGCCCTCTCCAGTGTCCTGGATCAGACTTAAAGGGGGTACATCTGCTGCAGAGTTATGCAGACGCCAAAGAGATTCACGCATCATCTCTCGGCAAGAGAGCTGTTGTAATTGGAGCGTCCTTCATAGGTTATTATCGAGACTTTAACCACTAGTTTATTCAGTTATGATGATAACTTTTCTCATATGTAAGCAGGTGTTCTACACAGTAAATATGAAGGCGACTGGATTGTTTTTCATTTGTAAAACAGGCATGGAGGCAGCTTCCTACCTGTCGGACAAAGCTGCCAGCGTGGCTCTGGTGGGTCCCACCAAGTATCCTTTTCAGAAGTCTCTGGGGCCGGAGATTGGCAAGATGACCATGGAGGTGAAGAGGAGCTGAAAACTCATTTTAACTGCTAAATGCTTTTATTTTATTTTTTTACATTTTTATTCATCTCATCAGCTTTACTTTTTTTTGTTGTTTTCTTACTGTAAGATGTTGGAGGAAAAAAAAGTGAAGTTCTTCATGAACAACAAAGTGACAGAGATCAGAGGAGAGAATGTAAAGGTAACTCAGTTTTTATTCTTTGCCCAGCTCTAAACACTCCTGTGGAGTTTTTTTTTTACACTTATTGGTAAATATTTGTAAAAACGTTTGAAATAAACTATTTTAATTTGGGGGCATTCATTCAGGACTTTTCAACAGTGAAAAAAAAGGTAGTACATAAATACTTGATGACCAACTTTGAACTATGACAAACAGAATTTAATCATCACTAGTTCAGAATAAGTTAGACTAAAGTCCAGCTCCAGCTGCCTGTTGCCATTCAACCAACCCAAATGCAATATTAGTCTTTCTAATTTCCCTGACTTTCCCATTAATTACCCTTTTTATGATGCATTCAGGTAAAACTGGTAACTAAGGCTCCACTGACTACTTTGTGAAATTCTGATAAAATCTAACTATCATAGTATTTTAACTTTGTTTGGTCACTACTGAAAAACACACACATATCTGTTTTTATTTCTACGATTGTTATGTTGCAAAAACGTACAGAAATGTGACTTTAAAACCAAAATATGTACAGAACCATCATTTTCATGTACCTTTTCACCCCTATGTTCACTTCTTCAGTAAAGATTGTAATGACTCAATAGAAACAGAAAGTCCCCTACTAAATTCTTGCATAACCTCTGAAATGTATTGTATGTTTTATTGTCCATTGTCTTTTTTAGGTGAAGGAGGTGGTGCTGGCTGACGGTACTGTCTTGGAAGCTGATGTGGTAGTTGCTGGAATTGGTAATTATTTTTATTTTATTGCATAAACTTGAGATAATAAATGTATTTATTTAAAAGGGAAAGAGCAATGAATTTAATTATTAACCTCTTTCACTTTATGTTCCAGGTGCAATTCCCAATTCAGACTTCCTAACAGGAAGTAATGTGGCAGTGGATTCAAGAAAAGCAGTTATTGTTGACAAGGTAACATTCAAAATACAGGAGAGCATCTGGCAAACTGAAATCTTTGTGATGGAAAAGTAGATTTTTTTGTTTTCTTAAATCAAGAATTAAAAAAAATAATACACTGAAAAACAGAAACTTTCCTAAATATAGTCCCAAAAAAAGAGATCATCACAGCCTACTTATGGAAGAACCCTTGCGTGATTCGGTTTCACGGAAACATTATTTTCTAGCTGGCACCTAAAGTTGTTGAGCTAAATTTGTGTTTGTGATGCAATAATTAAGGCAAACAGACGAACTAACCAAGGCATCACTTACATGAACAAAAACATTATAAAAGTGGGGAAAAGTAGAAAAATATGTTTTGCCAGAGAGTTAAATGTTGATTATCTATGGAACAGGTCAAATTATTTTGCAGAAGGCCAGCTCTGAGTTGACAGCACCCAGTAATAATTTTACTTTACATGAAAGCAGTTCAGTTTTTATTTTTGATCTTCAGAGGTTGTTTGACTGTGGTGAAGGCAACACACTGGACTCGTTATCTGATCCATCTATTCTCTTAGTTCATGAGGACCAATGTAGCAGATGTCTTCAGTGCTGGAGACGTCGCCTCCTTCCCTCTGACCATTCGTGGGGACCAGCGGGTCAATATCGGTCACTGGCAGATGTCCCACGCTCACGGTTAAACGCTTTAATATATATAAAATATTTTCCTTTCCTTAATCTTTTTAAACTGTGTTTTTATTGCACATGTTTTTACTCTGTCATGAACTCTTAGTTTTGTTTCTACCACTAGGAAGAGTTGCAGCTCTGAACATGCTGAATAAACCAACAACAATTGAATCAGTTCCTTTTTTCTGGTCTGCATTGGCTGGAAAGAGCATCAGATACGCAGGTAGAGTACTTAATACAAAGTCTCAAAAACCTTTTTTAGTTCACAATAAGCTGAATTTAATCTCCATTTCACTTTTATTTGTTCCTTTCAGGTTATAATGAGGGCTACACAGAAATCATAATTAAAGGCAAACTGGAAGAACGGAAATTTGTGGCCTTATACATAAAGTGAGCAGTTGTGGAGTGACTCTTTGTGCAGTTGTTGGATAAATCTGCTCTGGTCCTGTTGACGTTTCTCCTGTTTGTGTGTCTGACAGGGATGAGGTGGTGGTTGCTGCTGCCAGCATGGCGTTCGAGCCCGCTGTGTCTCGTGTTGCAGACCTGCTGGATCAAGGCAAAGCCATAACAAAGACTCAGGCTCAGTGAGTCACAGTTTGCATCTATACCAACTAGAACGGGCGCTACGCAGTAAATATGGAGCTCTCCTCAAAATATGTTGAAAGATTTAAAATAAAATATTTTATTGCAGATGTAGAATTTTACATGGGAAAAATTAGGAACTACTCCAACTTTTTTTAAATAGCTATTTAGATAATATTCAGATGAAATAGTTTCTGACTAAATCAGTAATGGCACAGTTAGCAGGGACTCTTGACTAGTCATGTGTAAAGTAATGACAAATAAAGCATCAAAGCAGGCATTTTTGACTAGACAATTTGTTTGGACACCACTTGCCTAAGCTGAAGTAGTTTGAGAAAACAAAGGAAATATTTAACTTTAAAAGAGAAGAAGACAGGCTAAATTTATTTGGAATGTTGTTAAATCTTAATGGTAACAACAGACTATTTTTGACATGTTTAAATAGCTTAAAGTCTGTATAAAAATGAAATTGATATTCAGGTTATTGACATTAATGTTCTGTGTAATAACTATCTTGCTGATGTTTGCAGATCTGAAGACCTGAGCTGGCTGGGGATATAACTGGTTGTCATCAGGAGCAATCGATGATGTTGTCTCCATCTCTTTTTTTCTGTCTTTCTCTACAGTGCCTACATTGATCTGTCCATTTACAGCCACAGTCGTGGCGGTAAACTAATCAAATTGTTGTTATTTTCTTAATAACCCATGCTGTTACCATAGCAGCAGCTAAATCTTTAATGTGTTTGTTGATCGTGCAGACTGAATAATGATTTAATTTCCCTGTAATCACCATAGAATAGAATAGAATATACTTTATTGATCCCCAACAGAAAATTGTGTATTTGTTGAAAGCTACTCCATCTTAGGTAATAAATACAACATTTTATATATATATATGTATACCTAAGAGTGATAATTTCAAAATGACTAGCTATAAACAAATAAATAAATAAAAAGCAATAACATGCAACATATTAATCAATAAATAACCTATAAATGAGCGCAGAAAAAATTTGAATCAAATAGCACAGACTTGGGCATTGTAAAGCCTGATGGCAACAGGCAGAAATGACTTTCTGTGGCGCTTTGTGGTGCACTTTGGCAAAATGAGGGTAATAGGGTAGTAACAGTCTGTGTGTGTTTCTGTGTTTCACTGTTAGATTGTCTGTGTGGTGTTTGATATCTTCACTGTGTGATATGCTTTGTTTGACTAATCAAGTGCAATTAAACTAGTTTAATTAGTTTATTGGGATGCAACTAATTAGTTTCAGTTTATTAGGATGCAACCCACACTGTTATTCTTTTGCTTCATCTGATTATGATGCTCAATTAAGTCTTTGGTGCTGATCATTTTCTACTTTTAAAAATCAAAAATAGATATGCATCTCTCTCTCTATGGTGATTATTTTGTCATATGTAGGCTAAAATATAAATGATTCAAATCTTCACTGACTGCCCAGCTGGCATTTACATAAGCAGCTCCTTAAGGTCAGAACGTTTACTGAAAACAAAATGAAGATTGTGACATTTTTCTGCTTCTAATAAAAAAGTACCTGATACCAAATCTGTTTTTTCTCCTCTATTCATTTCCTCAGATAGATAGACAGATCTGCACAGAAAAAAAACGTTATTAATAAAGAATCTTGTACTTAATTCATCTCGTTAATAAATGTCTGAGTAAATATCGATAAGACAGCTTTTTTCTTTGGCCTCCTCACCTTGAAATAGTGTGAGGAAACAAAGTCCAGCTGATCTGGAAAGTCGGGTTATGGTTGTAGATCACAGCAGCACCTGACCTCCCTGGTTGCTGGGGCCAGTGTTCTAACTATCTGAGCTACCCATACATGCGCACATCGACGCTACGTCACGAACTACTTAGATTTCTTATCATCGATAGATAGACATGTACATTTACAGATTTACCTGCGGAAAATCTGGACGGAACGAGAGCTTTTAATTCAGAAATCTTACCATTTTGTCTGAAACTTGTGTTTGTATTGAACCAGCAATCAGAAAACATGCTTCGGTGACAGTTTAGTGCTCTAAAGTAATGGGTTTTAAATGTTTTCTTCTCTGAAAAACACACCAATCTCAGGCTCTGAAAGGAGTGAAGGGATTATTTAAATCCACAAGGGGGCGTCCTGAACTGTCTTACACACGGAGCTGTTGTCTTGCATGTTAATACAGAATTTGATCACTGCACCGTTTTCCAAATTATTATGCAAATTGGATTTAAGTGTCATAATTTTTTTGTTGTGCTATTAAATTTATAGCGGGTATTGTGTGTCAGGGCTCTTTGAATCACTATAATTGATTTCAGAGAGCTGTGTTGATTAGTTTGTCTGGTGAGCTCAATTCAAGGACATCTACTTCAGAAGGATGTTCCATTCAATAAATAGGGAGCAAGTTGGGTAGAGAATAATCTATAAAATTCAGATGTAAGCCCATCGGTGCCTGGGGATTTATTTAAGTTTTTTAATAGCATCCAAAATTTCTGTAAGACTTACAATCACAAACTGACCTTTTGAGTTCTCCTATGGTTTTAACATCACCAAGATTCTTAAAGAAATCATTCATTTGGGTACTTGAGATATTTGAAGTATATAACATTTTATAATAGTTTTCACAGATCTTGGATACTTCACTGGGGTTATCTACAATATTACCATTTTGAGGAGAGTCTATTTCTATTATTTTTATTCTGTCTTTGTTTTTCTAGTTTAAAAAAGTAGCTGGAATTCTGCTCGCCCTCCCTAACCATTTCGCTCTCAATCGAACAAATGCACCTTTAGCTTTATTTATGTATAATTGATCTAGTTTTAGTTGTAATGATAGGAGCTCTGCTTGCTGTGATTCAGATAGGTTTTCTGGCAAAATGGATGATAGAGCACTGAGCAGTAAGGTTCGTTATTAATGTATTTTCCTCTACTTTTCCTTCCTTTTTTTTTGTTTAGAACCAAATTCTATTAAAAAAATTACTTATCTCAAATTTTAAAAGTTACCATTGTTTTTGATAATTACCTTCATTTTGTGTTACACTGAGTAAGGGATTCTGAAATTAACCAAAAATCTCTATTATAGAATGTAATGAACCAGCTCTGTTTATCCATGTAAAGTTGTTAACTCTCCAGATATCAACAAGGCCTCTTTCATTTATGAAATCAGATTAAAAAAAAGAGTTGTAATTTTTTCCAGCCATCTATCAATGTTATTATCAATAGAACAATTAAAATCTCTGCCCAATATTATTTTAACTTCAAAGAACCTTTCAACAATACTATCAATCAAATTATTCAGTGTTCGAAAAAACTCTTTGTTTTGTCTCATGCTTGAGTCCGATTGAGTAAGAATGACCTTCTCATTAAATTTGTGCTTAACCCTTGTATTATGTTGAGAAAAAAAATACATTTATTATGTTACAGGTCATTTTGACCTGCGTTGTGTAAATCAACACAAAACAGACAAAAAAAAATTAATTTAACCCAATAATAACTTTATCTTAGATTATGCAAACATTTAGAAGACATGAGAAGAATAAACATACAATTTCAATACTATATTAAGCAACTTCTGATTTTTCACTAACACTTTTTCTATAACCATTTAACTTGCCTCGTTTTTTGGAGTTTTCAATGTTTGACATTTTCAGTATTCCCCACATGATGGACAGAATGTAACTGTGTGCTTTCTGCAGATGCACTTCTTGCATCTCGCACAAGAGGTACTTGTCTTACTGTCATCTCGGGAGGGACAGACTTGACATCTTTTGCGTTTTTTTGCACATTTATCCAAAGGATCCATTGTGGGTTGATCAGATGCCCTGACCTGGACATTTGCAATGACAGCTGCAGCAGCAGGAGATCGAGCTGGCCTGGCCCGGTTCTGGATCTTGGGAGTGACAAGTGCTTTGCCTAGTTCTTCCAGAAAAATTCGACGTCGGTACGATTTGCTGGCATTCCAATGCTGGTTGATCTCAATCCACAGCACATAGGCATTATAAGCAGACACGTCCACAATGTTGTAGAAAACCACCAACGGCCAACGGGTAGACTTGCGCTGGCAGCTATATGTTGCTGTGACTTTGTCAAGATTGTCAACTCCTCCTTCGGTGGAGTTGTAATCCAGGATCATTTGCGGCTTCATGTCCTCTCTTGTGCTTAGAGATGCATCTTTGTGCATTGTGCTCATCACAAGAACGTTCTTGTTTCTCTTTGGGCAGTAAGAAACAAGTGTTGTATTCTCTGTGAAAGTAAATTTTGAGGAATGCAGAGGTCTTCCTTGCATCTTCAGAATCTCACTGGGAAGTTCCGGTTTATTTTTTCTGACTGTTCCCAACATAGTCAGCTTCCTCTTCTGAAGTTCAACTCCAAGCCGATAGGATGTAAAGAAGTTGTCACATGTAATGTTGTGACCCTGCAGCCCTTCAGTCATCTCCAATACCACACGCATTCCCTGATTCTTCTCAGGTGGTCCTCCAAGTGGCTTCACAGTGTATACTTGCATGTTCCACGCATAACTGGATTTTGCATCGCAGGCTGCCCATATTTTGATGCCATATTTTGCAGGCTTGTTTGGCACATACTGTCGAAAAGGACAGCGTCCTCTGAATGGAATGAGGCGCTCACCGACAGTAACATGTGGGCCAGGATTATACAATAATGGCAGAATTTTGACCCATTTATCCCAGACATCTCTGATCGCTGCAAGTTTATCCTTCTGACGTCGACCAGCTCTGGTGTCACGGTTGTCAAATCGGATCACACGAGAGATCATGTGAAATGTCTCCAAAGACATTGTTGCTCGGAAGATTGGTCTTCCATACTCTTCATTCCATAAACTTGCAGTTGCTTCACCCTTTGACCTGTATACTCCAGCTAATAGCAGGATTCCAATGTAAGCATGCAAGTCAGATGGATCCAGTGGCTTCCATTTCTCTTGAAAGACACGCCTCCCCTCCAAGTTGGTCATGTTGAGAATTATCTTCTCTATGGGTGGGGATATGAAGAGCTGAAATGCTGATTCAATATCATCAACTCTTGTCAAAGCAAATCTTGTAGGACCAGGGGTCATTTTGATGACATTAGAATATGACAATCTAGCTTGAGTTTGGTGTGGTGATGTTGACCATTTTATTTGACCATCTTTAGATGTCAATGTCCCCTCTGTGGATAGCGATTTTTGCGTTTCGTGGTTTTCATTTGACGAAGGGACACCGGCAGACTCGTCCTCTGAATCCTCGTCGTCGTGGGAAAACTGACAACCTGGATCATCAATGACATTGTCCTCTGGCTCTGAAGCATCCTCAGTCTCTGAAATCTCTTCCTCTACATCACTATCCCAGTTCATAAGCTGTGATAAAGCTTCTTCAGCTATAAATCGTGCGAAGCTCATTTTTGGTCTATTTCTCAAAGAAAGGGCATGGAAATAGTGAACAGGACAGTGGAGAGAAAAGTTCCTCTTTCACACACATCTGGTTCTGAATGGTTCTTTAGAAGTAATCAAAAATAAAGTAAATCAAAAAGACATTTTTAAATTTAAAGGATAACCAGGCACTTTGATCAACACAAAAACTGAAATCCAATCAAATTGACCAGAAACATAATACAAGAGTTAGAGTTGCAGCTGTTTCCACGGGACATCCAGAAGTCCTCGCCCCATTGCGATTTCCAGAAGTTGTAATCTTCATTAGTCTTATGCGATTCCTGAACCAGGCAAAAGTCTGCATCAAAGTTTTTTTGTGTGTAAAGAAAAACTGCCTTTCGTTTAGTGATGTCTCTTAAGCCTCGAGCGTTAACTGAAATAATTTTTAAAGTATAGAAATGTTTAATAAGAACAATAGAAAGAAAAAAAAAAGTCAGACCAGTGACTTAACTCCTCTTAAGTTGGATGAAACGTAGCGCAGCTATTCTCCCTTTAAAAGTGGGACAACAACAAATCCGTTAGAATATTTCTTTGTTTCTCTCCCTCCGACGAAACATGCCATATTTTCCTCCTCCCTCGCCTTTTGGGTGATGGGCCACAGCCGGTTTCTTTCGTCGCGGTTCTCCGGGGTCTTACATGAAGTTCCCTCTGTGTCAGGTAGTCCCTTATGCGTTATGCCGGCTATAGCATTCAACCAGCAGCTCTCTGTCTGCTGCTGTAAAATAAATTAAATATCAGCTCAAAGGGAGCGGCTGTTACCGCGGTGTGTTCTCCCTGGATCTTTCTCGGGTGGGCGTGTCAAAGAAAAAAAATAAAATAAAATAAAACAGCGGAGAAGGCGCTTCTTTCTTTGCGATGGCCGCAGGATTTTTCCAAGAAAGCTCTCCTTCTAGGAAAAACGCAGGGTTTGCTCATTGGTTCTCGTTCGGCAAGCTCAGCAGCCATCCGCCACAGTCCTTCTTGTCTTCTCATAACAGCCAGACTCGATGCTCGTCAAAACACTCCGACCGCTTCGACTCCAGCTCAATCCGACAGGAAAGCAGTTTGTAAGAGCGGCTGCTTCAACTCTGACCGATGTCTGGCGAAACTACTCAGATGAGCATCTTAATGCACTGCAGCACTGTGTGTGACACTGTGCTTGTCCTAATTTATGTACGGAATATCATTAACAAGTCCTCATTTTGGTAATTGCATTCCTGGCAGGCCTAGTGAAGAATATTAGTTGCAGCTTACACTCAGATTTCAGGTATTACCATTGATTTACTGTTAGTGTTATAGGTTTTATCAACTGCTCAAGATTGTGCGTTTGATTTTCTATTCGTTACTTATTGTGGAGAAATAAAAATGTAACAATCAAGTACATTCATGCTTGGTTATACTTGAGTTTTGCATATTTCGAATATTGTAATCACACCTTTTGAATATCAGATATAATGCTTCATATTACTAAATTGTGTATTCTCAATATAGTTTGAAATGTTCCAGCCAAGGATAAGATGAATGACCTTGTTTGCATACCACAGCTAGATAAGGAGTGCAGAACAGGGTGCAGCAGGTCAGAATGTTCTACCAGCAGAAGTAAAAGGTGAAACATCTAAGAAAGCACAACTCCTTAACTGGTTAGCAGCCAAGAGTGGAGTGTTTTATGCAAGATAGGATAAAACAGTCTGTGTGTGTGTTTCACTGTTAAATTGTCTGCGTGGTGTTTGACATCTTTACTGTGTGATATGCTTTGTTTGACTAGTTTATTCTTTTGCTGGTTATTTTCTACTTTTAAAAATCAAAAATAGATATGCATCTCTCTCTCTCTCTGGTGATTATTTTTGTCATATGCAGCCTAAAATATAAATGATTCAAATTTTAATTGACTGCCCAGCTGGTATTTACATAAGTAGCTCCTTAAGGTCAGGATGTTTACTGAAAACAAAATTAAGATTGTGACATTTTTCTGCTTCTAATAAAAAAACTACTTGATACCAAATCTGTTTTTTCTCTTCTAGTCATTTTCAGATAGATAGATAGATAGATAGATAGATAGATAGATAGATAGATAGATAGATAGATAGATAGATAGATAGATAGATAGTTGCAATAAAAAAAAAAATTAACATTAGAGCCAAGGCCGTAATGAATGAATGAAAAATATTCACTGTATGTTCAGGTTTTAAAAACAACTTGTAACATTTTAAGTATTACTATGCCTTTATTTTTTTTATCATAGCTGTCAGACCTGATTTTCTCTTCACAGTACCACTCTGGTCACTCACCGTTACAAAATCTATTACAATTTATAAATGTTATTTATTTTAGTTTTCCCCTCTATGCAATGTATTAATGTGACATTTTGTAGCCAGTTAGAAAACTCAAACCCAACTAATTATATTTCCTTCATTCATTCCTTCACAGACATTAGTACTTATTGGCACAAATAAAATTACATGAATTTAACATTGTTAAAATAAAATTAAATGTGTAGTATTTTATTCTCAGCAGGTTGCAGCTGCCTGTTTGTTTTATCTGGACGTTTTGGAGCACTGCTTCATAGAGGACCCCCATCGGTCAGCCAGCAGGAATGGGTTGAGGTGACAGTACTGAAAAGAAGAATTAATAACGGGGTTATTAATTCTTGTTTGCAAGAATTAATAACAAGAATTATTATTAATTCTTGTTAATAATAACAAGAATTATTATTAATTCTTGTTATTAATAATAACAAGAATTAATTGTTCTTGTTATTATTATTATAATTAATTGTTATTAATTCCAACTCAAGGAGGTCCACAACATCCTTGAGTTGGATGTTGTGGACCTCGATATGTCACTGAATTATGCATAATAATTATGCATAATTATTATGCATAATTATGCATAATAATGCATAATTGTGCATTATTATATTATTAATAATGCATAATAATATGCATTATTATTATGCATATAATTATATTATTATATTATTAATAATGCATAATAATATGCATTATTATGCCCATATGCATAATAATGCATATGGGCTGCATTATTATGCAGCCCATATGATAACATTTCTGCTTTTTTTTTGTCACATTCAATGTTTAAAATCATAAAACACCTTTTATGAATACAGAATACAATTTTTGAAATACGGCCCGACAAGGATGATTATTTATCTTTAAGTCGTGGGCTAAAATTTCATCACAAAGGTGTTAAGTCATAAAATAGATAGTAAAAATAATGATATTATACATTTTAGACAACAAAGTCTAAAACATGTTTTCTTGATGCACTGTGGGCCTAGAATGATAGATTTTCAGCATTTAACCAAAACAAACTCATACTCTGAGTTACCTGTGACGTTGGTTCACAGTCAGACTTATGTTCATCCAACATCCTGACTGTAAAATCCGAAGAGAATCTGGAAACCTGGATAATTGCTGTCATCTCTGCGTCTACCTCTACTTCCACATCTTTCTGCACAAAAAACCCCCAAAACAAACAAACCGTTGTTATTAATGCAGAATCTGATACCTATTTTTGTTTTGTGAGACTAAGTAACATCCTGTAAATAAAGATAAGACAGCTTTTTTTTTTTGGCCTCCTCACCTTGAAACAGTGCAAGGAATCAAAGTCCAGCTGATCTGGAAAGTCGGAAATGGTTCCCTTGTAGATCACAGCAGCACCTGACCTCCCTGGTTGCTGCGGCAACTTAAAGAGCCGGTAGGTTCCTGAGGCATACTTGATGTCACCTGGAAAACGAAGAGCTCAGAGGAGTTTCTGTGCTGCCTAAAATTTCCTGTTACTACCTGCTTTTTCCTTGAGTTGGATGTTGTGGACCTCGATATGGCTTGCTGAGACCAGATGTGGAGTGCTGAAGCCCACACTGTGGGCCAGCGAGATGAGATCTTTCCAGAACAGAGAGCCACCCATTCCCTCACCTGGAACAGCAGATGAATGTGATTCTAACCAGTGGAGTTTTGCATGCGACGATTCACTTTGGGTCCTCTGAAGAGTTGTAACTTTACCCCACAGAACTGGATCCTGCTTCACGTGGTCTGGAACAACACTGCTGGCATACATGTCACTGAAGTACAGCTCCCCTCCGTCCTGTTAAAGAGGAGGAAGAGTTAGAAATATAAAGCAGAGTCAAGTTGTACACATTAATGCAGTAACTCTTTAAACTAACCTTCAGAACATCGTAGGCTTGTTGTAGCACTGCTCTTTTATCAGGACAGAGACAGATCACACAGTTGGAGCTGAAAAAAGAGATTATCCTCTGTTATCAATCAGATCACTTTAACTGGCTAAAAGGACCAAAGCTAAACTCTTAACCTACATCAGAATATCCATAGAGTCTCTCTGTATCCCTGCTTCACAGAGCTTTTCCATGTATCCCTGGATAAATGAGACATTGGGCTCCTCGTAGCCGAACTTCTTCTGATGATACTCGACAAATTGGCGGGACGCCGTGATCTGCAGAAACATGGCCGAATCAGAAAGTACAGGGAGGAGGTGCGACGGGCTCAGATGAGTGCATCTTACCAGCTGCTCTGTCATATCGATGCCCGTCACGTGTCCACTCGGCCCAACAAGTTTGCTGAATGCAAAACAATCTCGTCCCGATCCACTACCGAGGTCCAGAACTCTGCAGCCCTCAAGCTTCGCTGGAAACGGAAGGCCGCATCCGAAGAATCTGGGAAAGCGTATTAGTGATCGAATTATAGAGTGCCTTATTCATATCCCTTGATCTTTTCCACATGTTCCCTTCAAAATTACAAATATCATTGTATTTTATTGGGATGTTTTGTGAGAGACCAGTAAAAGGTAATGCATAAAGGTGAAGTGGAATTAAGAGAGTAGCTTTCAAACTTTTCACACAAATGACAAATCTGAAAAGTCTGTTGTGCATTTGCATTCGGCCCACCTGAGTCAGTACTTTGTTGAACTGCCTGTTGCTGCAATTAGACTTGCAAGTTCTTTGGGATTTCTCGTTTTATATAATAAAGCTCAAGGCTTATCTTGATACAGAAAGTTCCCATAAAAATGCATTGTCATCATTACTTGGATTTAAGCAGGAGTACCTTTTGATGACTTCCGGGTGAATCAGACTTAGGGCCTCTGTTAAACTCCTTGGCAGGTTGCTGCAGGCCAAACTGCAGGAAGTAGCACTAGTTTGCAAGTCACAGGAAGACTCCAGGTGACAGCCATAGTACTTCTGAATAGGTACATAATTTTTAATACATACATTATTTTAAACATCCTATTGGTTGCAATATTTATGCAAATGAAGCTAAAGTTGAATTAAAGTTACAGATAAGCAGGCTTATTTAGTGTTTGATTTAATTTTGCTTCAAATTATCACAGCCAAATAAATGACATTAGTAAAATGAATGTAAAAAATCGTTAATTCAATTTAGGAAAGTTTAATGTACCATAAAAATGTCTGTATACGCTATATTAATTTGCAGATTCACAAAGTAAAACTTTCAAAGGAAACAAACCCTCCACTGTAATAAGAATCAAACGGCAACAAGCAGCTATTATGTAACGTCCGCAAAACATTTGGAAAACTGTTCAATGAAATGAGGACAAAGCTGCTCGGAGTCTGATCCACAATAAACACTAAAGTACCTTCAGATTCTCCCGCACGTCGTCACTTTTCAACATTCTTGTTTGGAAACACAATCCCAAACTTCCAGAAAAGAGCAGCACTGGGCAATAAAACCCACACTGAGGTCAGAACAGCTCATTTTCCGCGTTCACTTTTCAGAATAAAAGCTCCAACACACATGTAATTTTCTTATAAAATATTGTAAAAGAAAAAAAAAATTACTGGGTTATGAGGATTCCATCAGTAAATGTAAGTAAGAAAACATTTTGATTGAGAGCACTTTAGAAGTGTTTTGCAATATCTACCTAGTTGAAAGAAAAATTTAAAGAGATTTATATTAATGTTTTACTAATTTCTGGTAAACTTTATTGTCACTGTGTAGCACTGCAAATGTTTTTTGTGCTTCCACTTCTCCAATGTGCGTCAGAGGAATAATAAGAACATGAAAGAACTAAGAAATCGTAAATAGATTTTAAAAAAGAAGAAGAAAACACCGATTTATTAAATATATAATATACCGAATTAAAAAGCGCATGTAAAAGGTCCTGCTCTTCATAAATATTTTATAGATGAACCAAAAAACAACCCCATTTTGTTTTGTAACAAAATGGGGTTTTGTTACAAAACCCCATTTTGTAACAAAATCGTAATCGTAATAATTAAAAAAAAGAGTTAAATTAAAACGCTTTTTTTGTCATAACAAAAGAAAAAAAATATTGCTTTAATAAGGTTGTACGCCT
This sequence comes from Brachyrhaphis roseni, assembly GCA_903066815.1. Lineage (NCBI taxonomy): Eukaryota > Metazoa > Chordata > Actinopteri > Cyprinodontiformes > Poeciliidae > Brachyrhaphis > Brachyrhaphis roseni. The sequence goes on along the minus strand of CAEFZY010019484.1, from coordinate 69,563 downwards.
GTGTAAGGAGTAAAACTCTAATGAGTCCTACTTACTATAGTTTATCCTTTGTTCCTTTGTTTTGTTTTTTTGTCTGGTTGAAATGTAATCTAACCTCCTTCAAGCCGGTGTGATATGCACTCCAAGACCGTGGGGGGCAGTACTGTACCGGAAGTTAAATCTGCATTCTCAAAGCAGCGCTCCTTCTACGTTTGCGTTTCTTTTTGGCGTAGAAGGGATCTCGTCGCGTTTTCAGAGTCGCTCGATTTTGCGTAAGTGGTATCTGAGAATTCCTCTGAGCTGCGTTAATCGTGTGGATACCGTCGTGCGCGAGTTCAGCTCGTTGCGACGCTGAAGCGGAAAAAAGCACTATACGGTCGGACACGAGTTGGGAGATATGTTGTAGAAGCTTTTATTGACTGGTCAGAAGCTGTTTTAACACAACAACTGCCCTTGGTGCGAAAGTGTCGAGGTTTGTAGTCTTAAATTAGCTTTTTTTGTGTTACTTAACATGCAGCCGTTAGCCACTGTCCAAGCGTTAGCATCAAGCTAGCATTTAACTTGTAAGATGTTGGGCCTGCGGTTAGTTATCTAAATATTGACATTGATTTGCAGCACAGTAAATGTTTAGTCTTTTTTAGTTCACGAGCATTAAATTGAGATACATTTGCAAGCTATTACCTGGTGATGTTACCGTTCTATTTCTGGTTGTATACATAGTTTGTATGTGCGCCGCCTGATGAAGCCGTGTTGAGCTAACCAAGTTAGCAAGGTCCGCATAAAGGAAGCTGTTTTTCTTTTCAGCTTGATGCTAAACAAAGTGATAACTTTAAAATAAATTCATAGTGTAATGTAATTTAGCGTTCTGTTGTCTCTAACTAACGCCTGGAGTTTCGACTTTTAAATTAGTTATGAATATTAGAATGGAATCATTTTAATTAATTGCAGGAAAATGCAGACACAAAGACTGCTGTGAAACGACTAAAATAAACAGGTGCTTGGATTTATTTATGTCCTTGATTTATTTAAAATTAGGGGCGTTGGCAAAATTGGAAAAAGCTACTTGTCAGTACAAACTACTCTATTTGAAAGAGTATTTTAAAAACTTTCAATTAATTACATAATATGTGCAGTTGAATAAGATATTTCTAGCCTTTAAAATCTAAAATTCTGTGATAATTAATGCCCCCAATTTAATTTTAAAACTCGGTAGAACTCTTGGCAAAAATACTTAATTTCAGGATCCTAGCAAGGAACGAGTGCCCTGAAAGGCAACACCAAGTACATTCATCAATAATTTAATAGAGTTCAGCTTATTTGATTATTTAATTTTGTTAAATAATCAAAACCCAGTCATGGTATGTGATCAGTTTGCCTTTTAACCTTTTGTTTTGATCAGTGAGGCACCATGGCAGCTGCTTTTCCCTACAGAGGAGTCCCTCCTGGGATGCCAACAGGTGTGCCTCCAGGAGTACCTCCAGTTGTCCCCCCTGGTGTTCCACCAGGTGTACCCCCTGTTGTTCCCCCTCCAGCGCCTGTTCCAGATTACATGTCTGAGGAAAAACTCCAGGAAAAAGGTTGGTTATTTTGGGGGTGGGGGGGGATATTACATCAAATCAAGACTGGTTTCACTTTCTGAACATTTTTAAAATAATTACTAAAATGGTGATGGTGTTTCCAGCAAGGAAATGGCAGCAGCTGCAGGCCAAACGCTATGCGGAGAAAAGGAAGTTTGGCTTTGTGGATGCCCAGAAGGAAGACATGCCTCCTGAGCACGTCCGCAAAATCATAAGGGACCATGGAGACATGACCAATAGAAAGTTTCGCCATGACAAAAGAGTCTACCTAGGGTAAAACCAAATGTTACTACTGTATTGTTGCAGTTTTTCTGAAAATTTTTTAACGTACTGAAGTTACAATTTAAAACGACACAGAGGTTTTTCCCTTCTTATGCTGATTGATAATTTGGACTTCAGCTTCTCTGGATCTGATTGTGTTTATTTGTTCTTGTGCAGCGCTCTGAAGTACATGCCTCACGCAGTGTTGAAGCTTCTGGAAAACATGCCGATGCCCTGGGAGCAGATCAGAGACGTCCCTGTGCTCTACCACATCACGGGAGCCATTTCCTTTGTGAATGAAATCCCTTGGGTCATAGAGCCTGTCTACATTGCCCAGTGGGGGTGAGAGATTTGGGCATCCATGTTCTTATTTTGTGCCCTTTTTGTTAAATTGTTTACCTGAAAGATGTGTGCATGTCTTGTTTTCTTTTTATATATATATATATATATATATATATATATTTAACATTGTGTTATTCCCCACAAAATGTCAGCACCATGTGGATCATGATGCGTCGTGAGAAGCGTGACCGACGACACTTCAAGAGGATGCGCTTTCCGCCGTTTGATGATGAAGAGCCACCGCTGGACTACGCAGACAACATCTTGGATGTGGAACCTCTGGAGGCCATTCAGATGGAGCTCGATCCTGAGGAAGATTCTTCAGTCGTGGAGTGGTTCTATGAGCACCAGCCCCTCAAAGATAATCCCAAGTGAGTCTTCGTTTGTTTAAAGTTTTAAATTCAGCTGCAGCTTGACGTAAAATCTTAAAACATTTTGACGTTTATCTTTCAGATTTGTGAATGGCACCACCTACCGTCGCTGGCAGTTCACGCTCCCCATGATGTCGACACTGTATCGCCTGGCCAATCAGCTTCTAACAGATTTAGTGGACTTTAATTACTTTTATCTGTTTGACCTGAAGGCCTTCTTCACTTCAAAAGCTTTGAACATGGCCATCCCAGGAGGACCAAAGTTTGAGCCACTTGTCAGAGACATTAATCTTCAGTAAGTAGCTTCTACTAAGCCCACACTGTATGTTGTTGTGTTGTGGACTGTGAACCTAAAATTTCTAATCGAGTGTCATTAATTGATCAAAACATTTCAGTGAAGTTGTTTGCTTCATCTGTTGCCAAAGATGGGAATTACAATTTCCTTTCAACAGCCCATGTTGCAGGAAGAAAAGTTTCACAAACAACTCAAACATTTACAGCATTTGTCTTTGTTTCAGAAAAACAAAGCATTCAAGGCATTTTGTAGTTCATAGAGTATGAATTATGTTTCCCTGTCAAATGTATGTATTTGTTTACAGCTATTGAGAGAAGCCACAGATAAACACTCTAAAATTTTATCAAAAGGTAAAATTCACGTTTTTTTTTTGTTTGTTTTTTTTGTCAGCAAGACCTTAGATCAGAGCTTTAGACTGGGTTTGGGTGTTAATTAAGTCAACTTCAGCATTGTGGTGCTTCATGGTTTGTAGAACATGCAACCCAGCCAGGTGAAATGTTCAAAGAATTCAGAATCAGAAAGGAATGAGATGTAAAATGTACGGAGGCCCTCACCGCTCATTTTTAGCTGTTTGTTTGCTTTGCAGGGATGAAGACTGGAACGAGTTCAACGACATCAACAAAATTATCATCCGGCAGCCCATCAGGACCGAGTACAAGATTGCTTTCCCCTACTTGTACAATAACCTGCCGCACCATGTGCACCTTACCTGGTGAGAACTAAACAATGATTTGTTTGTTGAAACAAAGGCATGTTTGACTGCATTCTTCTCTTCTGTTGAAACATAAATTTTGCTACGATTTATGTATCGTGCTAGCTAGGATCTTATTACTGTTTTTCTGCAGGTACCACACACCCAATGTGGTATTTATCAAGACTGAGGACCCTGATCTTCCAGCGTTCTACTTTGATCCGTTGATCAACCCCATTTCTCACAGACATTCGGTCAAGGTTTGTGGTTTATCGTCTTCTCTTTGCTCTGGATGATAAATAAATAAGCGCTTTATTAAAAGGTCCTCTTACAAAGGCGCACTTGCATTGGCCTGCTTGCATGTGCGTAACAACAAGGGGAATATTAACATGAATGGTGACTATTTATCTTATTCCTGTCTGCAGCTGCAGAGTACTCCTCGTCATTCAGATATTCCTTTTTAATATAATTTCACCCTTTTCTCTTGAGTTTTTTTTTTTTCTTTAAAAGTCAGAAACTGTTATAACAAATTTCTTAATTCTTATTCTCCCTCAGAGCCAGGAGCCTCTCCCTGATGATGATGAGGAGTTTGAGCTTCCAGAGTTCGTGGAGCCGTTCCTTAAAGAGACGCCGCTCTACACTGACAACACAGCCAATGGCATCGCTCTGCTTTGGGCCCCCAGACCTTTCAACCTGCGTTCTGGCCGCACAAGGCGCGCCATCGATATCCCCCTGGTCAAAAACTGGTGCGCTAACAACCATTGTGTTTTAAAGAAGAAAAAAAGGTTTTGATTCAGCTCATATAATACATTTTTTGAGAAACTTGAAACTACTGTGAATTATTTTTCAGGTACCGAGAGCATTGCCCTGCAGGACAGCCGGTGAAAGTACGTGTGTCGTACCAGAAACTGCTGAAGTACTATGTACTCAACGCTCTCAAACACAGACCCCCCAAGGCTCAGAAGAAGAGGTGACCATCAGTTGCAATTACTTTGACTTCCTGTTAATTTTTCATCTCAATTTGAAGCAGTGTAATTGGCATTTGTTATTTTGTTTAAAGTTTTTGTCTGCTGCTTTTCAGGTACCTGTTCCGCTCCTTTAAGGCAACAAAGTTCTTCCAGTCCACCAAGCTGGACTGGGTGGAGGTGGGGCTGCAGGTCTGCAGGCAGGGTTACAACATGCTCAATCTGCTCATTCATCGCAAGAACCTCAACTACCTGCATCTGGACTACAACTTCAACCTGAAGCCAGTCAAGACGCTCACCACAAAGGTGCAGTTTCCTGCACAGATCCATCTATTGTATCAGTGTTTTATGGAATGCTTGGAGCGTAGTGAGATCTGGTGGAGTTTGTTGAATTCTACAGTATTTTGTGTAAACTGTAGCGTTGTACATGTTTCTACCCTACAGGAGAGAAAGAAGTCCAGGTTTGGCAACGCCTTCCATCTGTGCAGAGAGGTGCTACGTCTGAGCAAGCTGGTGGTGGACAGCCATGTGCAGTACAGACTGGGAAATGTCGATGCCTTTCAGGTGTGTTTTAAAGGTTTCCTTATTTGTTCTGCATTAATTGGAAGTTTAAACTGTAAACTGGATTCTCCACTTTTCTAGATGCACATTTTCAGCCACAGTGGACATCTGTGCACCATTGTTGCAGTTTAATTACTTGAAATACCAAAAGAAAGTACTTGCGTTTTAGACTGGACTTTCTCTGCTATCTTGCAACTAGAATTCAAATTCTAGTTTGCACACAATAATGTGTCAATATTAGACACATTATTAATTTTCTAATAATGTGTATAATATTGACACATTATTAGAAAATTGTAGCAGCTTTCAAATGTAAAACTTTGGCATGTTCTGATACGAGAAACCAGCACATAAGCCTTGTTTGATTTGGTCTTTTAAGTTGTTTGATGGTGATCTTATACTTGATTTTGTATCTATGTTTGGTAGCTGGCTGACGGTCTGCAGTACATCTTTGCACACGTGGGACAGCTGACGGGCATGTACCGCTACAAGTACAAGCTGATGAGACAAATCCGCATGTGCAAAGACCTTAAGCATCTCGTCTACTACCGCTTTAACACTGTGAGTAAATGCACCACATAGTTCCAGTGTTTCTGAAAACAAGGTGATTTTAATATCAAGAATATCAACTGTGGAGATTTTTTATACTCTAATTTGTCTAATTCGTGTGTGATCAGGGTCCTGTGGGCAAAGGGCCAGGCTGTGGCTTCTGGTCATCTGGCTGGAGAGTGTGGCTCTTCTTCATGCGGGGGATCACTCCGCTGCTGGAGAGGTGGCTCGGGAACCTGCTGGCCAGGCAGTTCGAAGGTCAGGCATCCTTTTAACCTTTCATTGCTGTTGTGCACACATTCAGATTTTATAGATGAGGAAATGTGTGAGCAACACCAAAATACTGTTAAATTTCTTCAACAGGACGTCATTCCAAGGGTGTGGCCAAGACTGTGACCAAACAGCGCGTGGAGTCGCACTTTGACCTGGAGCTGCGAGCTGCAGTGATGCACGACATCCTGGATATGATGCCTGAAGGCATCAAACAGAACAAGGCCAGAACCATCCTGCAGCACCTCAGTGAGTCCTGGAGGTGCTGGAAGGCCAACATCCCATGGAAGGTCAGTGTTTCATAGACATGGCTGGGGTTGCAAGGTAATTTGCAAGAGATACAAGAGTTTAAAAAAACAAACAAAATCTGCTGTTGCTGATTTCAGTGTGTTTCCAAAAGTGTTCAAGAACAATAATATACCAGAATTAAAATGAATGAAAATGCTGGCAAATTATCCAACCTGAATAAATCGTACAGATCCAGTGTTTAAAATGTCAACTCTAACCAAGTTTTATAACAGGTTGGAACCTGAATATGATAAACAGCGTATCTTTGTGTAACGCCAATCAGTCTTCCTAGTATGTCATTAACGTTTCTGTCTTGGAGCCTGAATGAATGAACTGCCCTCATATGATAACTTATTTGACTTAGTTTTGAACACCTTACTGATGCTTAAAAAACTGAGTAATTTTTACTGAGTAAAAGTATCCACACTAAAATTCCAACTGGCCGTATAGGACGATGTTACGTTCGCAAGTGAGGAAAAAAATCAAATTTTTGAGTTTCATGTGAATCCAGGTAAAAATTACCCGACCCAATCTTCTCCACATTTCTCACTCCTCATTATCCAAATTGAATTTGTCATTTGAGAAACTGCTCCTTCAAAAAAAAATTTTTTAATCTGACGGTATGTTGGCTAATATGAACTTTTGCGTTGTTACTCCTAACAATCTGCGTCATGTTAAGAACCTTGTGATTATTTTGAGTACATAAACACATTTTTATGTATTACAACAATGAATAAAATAGGTAATTTCCCCCCCAAACTTGTTAGGTGCCTGGTCTCCCGACTCCCATTGAGAATATGATCCTGCGATACGTGAAGGCCAAAGCTGACTGGTGGACCAACACGGCTCACTACAACAGAGAGCGAATTCGCCGCGGAGCCACTGTGGACAAAACGGTGTGCAAGAAGAACCTGGGCCGGCTGACCCGTCTGTACTTGAAGGCTGAGCAAGAGAGACAGCACAACTATCTGAAGGTAACCTCCTCACTTTGTTTCTTCTCACGTTTGTACTCACTCATTGGGTAAATGAGTGAGACTCCTCAGTTAGAAAACATGACAGATAACTTATTTTGAAGTCCTCTTACAAAGGCGCACTTGCATTGGTCAGCTTGCCTGTGCGTAAGAACTGGAGGAATATGAAAATGAATGGTGGATTTTATATCGCTGGCCGCATGAGCGATTGGCTTCTTCACTGTTCATATATTCAAAAGATATTTACAACCTAGTGCATTGATTAATAGCAGATATTGAAATATATTTCAGTGAAAGTTTAGTTTTCACTAAAATGGATCTTGATTTGTGTATTTTCTGCCTCTAGGACGGACCTTACATCACTGCAGAAGAGGCTGTGGCCATTTACACAACCACTGTGCACTGGCTGGAGAGTCGGCGCTTCTCTCCCATACCTTTCCCCCCACTTTCCTACAAACATGACACCAAGCTGCTGATCCTGGCTCTGGAGAGGCTCAAAGAGGCATACAGGTAATTTCATTTCATGACGATCATCAACTATATATAATTGTGTTTTCTGCCTCGACGTTTAATATTTTTTCCATGTATATTTTTGTGTCTGGCAGTGTGAAATCTCGTCTGAATCAGAGTCAGAGGGAGGAGCTGGGGCTGATAGAGCAGGCCTACGACAACCCACATGAGGCGCTTTCCAGGATCAAACGTCATCTGCTCACACAGAGAGCTTTCAAAGAGGTCAGCACAAAGACATGTGGAGACAGTTTAGAAATGTATTTTCTTTAAGGCAGGGAGCTTCAAGTTCAAAATGTTACAAAAGTTATAGAATTTATTACAGTCAGTGTGTGAAAGGTAAGAAAAAACAGTTTCCTGTAAAATAGTTTTGAAGTCAATCTTGATATCTTTCTAGACCAAAACTTAAATGTAATTTGGAAAAAGTTTTGTTACTATGTGTGATTTCTTTGTCAGACTTTGAGTATTTCCTTTTTGTGCAGGTTGGTATTGAGTTCATGGACTTGTACAGCCACCTCGTGCCTGTGTACGATGTGGAGCCCTTGGAGAAGATCACAGATGCATACCTGGACCAGTACCTGTGGTATGAGGCAGACAAGAGGCGACTTTTCCCTCCCTGGATCAAACCAGCTGACACTGAACCTCCACCGCTTCTGGTCTACAAGTGGTGCCAAGGTGATCTTCACATCAGGCTTTCAGAACAACAGAGCCCTGGAGTCTTAAATCATTTTTTCAATGTATATAAATAATTTAAACTATTTAAATTTTATTACTTTATTCCATGCTTCATTAGATGAAGAAATTCTTTTAAAAAAAGCCTTTTTTATATATATATATATATATTTTCACCTAACATTGTTATACCATGTCAGGATTAGGTAGCTAGTAAAGCATTAAAGTAAGACATTTTGATTTTAATGCAAGATAAACATATTCTGGATTTCTGAAAAAATACCGATCTTTGAACTGTGCTTATGTAAATTTGTTCAACTACCAAAAAAAAAATCATATATATATGTGTATATATATCTAATTTTTTTTTTTTTTTTAACCAAACTGCATAGTCCATCTTCAGCTTTGTGCCATTTTGTGTTTTCCAGAACATATAACTACATAAGTTTTCTACTGAAATGTTGTAAAAATGACTAGAAAAATCTAAAAATTTGTAGATGTAAAAAGAGTCAAAGAATTAGATTTTAAAATTCGTACAACCTTGTAATAGTTTATAAATATTTCTTTAACAAGCTTTAATAGTGTGTCTTATTGCTCCTCAGGCATCAACAACTTGCAGGACGTGTGGGAAACAGCTGAGGGCGAGTGCAACGTGATGCTGGAGTCTCGCTATGAGAAAATGTACGAGAAGATCGATCTGACTTTGCTCAACAGGCTGCTGCGTCTTATCGTTGACCACAACATTGCTGATTACATGACGGCCAAGAACAACGTGGTGATAAACTACAAGGTAACCTTGTTCATTGATTCTTTTAGGACATGGTTGCCAATTAGGTACTGGAAGATGAGTTAAATGCTTTTATCTCTTCTGTAGGACATGAACCACACCAACTCTTACGGCATCATCAGGGGACTCCAGTTTGCCTCGTTCATTGTTCAGTACTACGGTCTTGTGATGGACCTGCTGGTGCTCGGTTTGCACCGTGCCAGCGAAATGGCCGGCCCACCCCAGATGCCAAACGACTTCCTGAGTTTCCAGGACACCACCACCGAATCAGCTCATCCCATCAGGCTGTACTGTCGTTACATCGACCGCATTCACATCTTCTTCAGGTAGGAACATATCAACACAGGACGGTTGTATTCAGGTTATATTGTTTTGCTTTACTTGAAATTTGTAGGAGTTTTTAAATTGTATTAACTTTTTTTATTCTGCAGATTTTCTGCTGATGAGGCCAGAGACCTTATTCAGCGGTACCTGACGGAGCACCCGGACCCCAACAACGAGAACATCGTGGGATACAACAACAAGAAGTGCTGGCCTCGTGACGCCCGCATGAGACTGATGAAGCACGACGTTAACCTGTAAGTTTACCCTTAAATAATCAGTCGGACGTTTGTGAAAATAGATTTGTTTCACGAGACTGCAGTAGAGTTGAAGCCTCTTGTTGATGTCCTCAGCGGGCGAGCAGTCTTCTGGGACATCAAGAACCGCCTGCCAAGATCTGTGACCACAGTCCAGTGGGAGAACAGCTTTGTGTCGGTCTACAGCAAAGACAACCCCAACCTGTTGTTCAACATGTGTGGCTTCGAGTGCCGCATCCTTCCGAAGTGCCGCACCAGCTATGAGGAGTTCACTCACAAAGATGGCGTCTGGAACCTGCAGAATGAGGTGGGGAAGAAGTCAGAAGCTCAACAGTCCTGGATTTTCTCTTTCCGATGTTTCTGAAGGCGTCTTGTTGTGTTTTCTGATGCAGGTCACTAAAGAAAGGACGGCCCAGTGTTTCCTGCGTGTGGATGATGAATCCATGCAGCGCTTCCACAACAGAGTGCGTCAGATTCTCATGGCTTCTGGATCCACCACTTTCACAAAGGTTAGTCTTTGTAGTCATAAGCTACCGTGGTAACTGACGGTTCACTGAAAGGGAGGAATCATCTGAGTATATATGGTTTATGTGTTCAGATCGTGAACAAATGGAACACGGCTCTGATCGGCCTGATGACCTACTTCCGTGAGGCTGTGGTGAACACACAGGAGCTGCTAGACCTTCTAGTGAAATGCGAGAACAAGATCCAGACCCGTATCAAGATCGGGCTCAACTCTAAAATGCCTAGCCGTTTCCCTCCTGTTGTCTTCTACACTCCTAAAGAGCTGGGCGGTCTTGGCATGTTGTCCATGGGTCACGTTCTCATCCCACAGTCAGACCTGCGGTAGGGACATAATCTCCAGCAGGTTGCTCATTATTCCTGAACAGCTGACTCATTTGGTTGTGTCTTTGGTTGCCAGGTGGTCCAAGCAGACAGACGTGGGGATCACCCACTTCAGGTCTGGAATGAGTCATGAAGAAGATCAGCTCATTCCTAACTTGTACCGCTACATTCAACCATGGGAGAGCGAGTTCATCGACTCCCAGAGAGTCTGGGCCGAGTACGCCCTCAAGAGACAGGAGGCCATTGCCCAAAACAGGTAAACTCTTGACTGACAAGGTCATTTGTCTGAACCAAATTTTCTTTAGTACTGAGCTTACTATTCCTTAACAAAATATATAAACTAGATGCCCTTACGTGTCAGTTTAGTCAAATTGAAATGTTGGAAAATGTTGAGCCATTTTCAGATGATCTGTTGTTTAGTGTTCAGTGAAATGTTTTGAAATCTGGAATATTGTTTTATTACCTGACCCTGTATGAAACGTAACTTTATCCCTAACCTTTCTGCTTTGTTTCTTGGTCTTCATGATGCTGCCTGTTCTGAGAGGCTTCTTTGAATTTTGCTTAAATTGATTATGCTACAATGTACATTTTTTGGCTCCAGGCGCCTCACTCTGGAGGACTTGGAGGACTCGTGGGACAGAGGAATACCTCGGATCAACACACTTTTCCAGAAGGACAGACACACTCTGGCCTATGACAAAGGCTGGAGAGTCAGGACAGACTTCAAACAGTATCAGGTACAATAGAGTTGATCGGAAACTAGAAATATTAACTTATGTCAAGTATAAAAAATAAAAAAAAAGAAAGAAAGCTTCTCCAACATGTTGTTGTCCCTCTCTTGAGTTCAGGTGCTGAAGCAGAATCCTTTCTGGTGGACCCACCAGAGGCACGACGGTAAGCTGTGGAACCTGAACAACTATCGCACAGACATGATCCAGGCTCTAGGTGGCGTGGAGGGCATCCTGGAGCACACACTCTTCAAAGGCACTTACTTCCCCACCTGGGAGGGTCTATTCTGGTATGTTAATTTTGCCACCAAGAGTGGTTATGGCTTATTTGATTGACTACTGAAATAGAAGCTAATTAGAACACTTTCTTTACTATTTCTAAGTTGTCCATTGCTTTAATTCTTTGATCTTGCATTGTGGCTCATCGTTACTACATCATAGTTCTATAAACGGTTAATCTTTGCTTTAGGGAAAAGGCCAGCGGCTTTGAAGAGTCAATGAAATGGAAGAAGCTGACAAACGCCCAGAGGTCTGGTCTGAACCAAATCCCGAATCGTCGCTTCACTCTGTGGTGGTCCCCCACCATCAACAGAGCCAACGTTAGTACAGTTATCTGGTTTAAATAAGCTTGTCTACTAGCTGTGAATGTCTGCTCTAACTTTTGTTTTTCTGTCTTGTCTCCAGGTGTACGTGGGTTTCCAAGTACAGCTTGACTTGACAGGAATCTTTATGCACGGCAAGATCCCCACGCTGAAGATCTCCCTCATTCAGATCTTCAGGGCTCACTTGTGGCAGAAGATTCACGAGAGCATCGTCATGGATCTCTGTCAGGTGGGTTCCCAGCATTTAGGAGAGAAGGTGTCATGTATCCACAAACAAAACGGCAGAACAAAAGTATCAGTTGTAGGATATTTAATTAGTTATTCTTCTCTGGGTCTCAGGTTTTTGACCAGGAGCTTGATGCTCTGGAGATCGAAACTGTGCAGAAGGAGACCATCCATCCCAGGAAGTCCTACAAGATGAATTCGTCCTGTGCAGACATCCTTCTGTTTGCGTCTTACAAGTGGAACGTGTCCCGCCCGTCTCTGCTCGCTGACTCAAAGTAGGTCTTAAAGAGAAAACTCTATCTAAATGCAAATTGGAATCCTTTCCGCATGGAAGTAAACCTGACCTTTGACCTTCTTCTTCAGGGATGTGATGGACAGCACCACCACACAGAAGTACTGGATTGACATTCAGCTCAGATGGGGCGACTACGACTCTCACGACATTGAGCGCTACGCCAGAGCCAAGTTCCTGGACTACACCACAGACAACATGAGCATCTACCCCTCCCCCACTGGAGTGCTCATTGCCATTGACCTGGCTTACAACCTGCACAGGTGTCCATTGTTTGAGTCATTATTACTAAAACTTTGCTTCAAAATTATTATCCATCCTGTGGCCTCCTTTAAAGATAGTGTTTGTTTCTAAGGCAGTATTTCAGGGCTCACACTGGTTTATCTTTATGAAATGTAGATTATTCACTGACGATCCCATTTACCAGATTATGGTCTGGTAGTTGTGGTTCGCTACTATAATCATTTCTTAGATCTCGCACTTTCTGGGATTGTTGGAAATGGTCAAGTTGTCCAATATGGCGACTAGTTTCAGTTGCCATACCATAAAGTAAATATTTACCCAGGCCATTTTAGGAGAGTTACTGAATATTTTTCTAACTTTGCCTTTTATCTGCTTTTCATCCAGTGCCTATGGTAACTGGTTCCCTGGTAGCAAGCCTCTCATCCAGCAGGCCATGGCCAAGATCATGAAGGCCAACCCGGCTCTGTATGTGCTCAGAGAGCGCATCCGCAAGGGTCTGCAGCTGTACTCCTCAGAACCCACTGAACCGTACCTGTCCTCTCAGAACTACGGAGAACTCTTCTCCAACCAGATCATCTGGTTTGTGGACGACACGAACGTGTACAGAGTCACCATCCACAAGGTCAGAATTGTTATGAAATAAATGTTGAAATTTAGATAATTGGATTTTGAATTGTCACATTTATGATTTTAATTTGTGAACACAGACTTTTGAAGGAAACTTGACCACAAAGCCCATCAATGGAGCCATTTTCATCTTCAATCCCAGGACAGGCCAACTGTTCCTCAAGATCATCCACACATCTGTGTGGGCTGGACAGAAACGTCTGGGACAGGTGAAAACCTCTTAGATTTCATCTGTGAACTTTGTTCTGGTTTTAGAAATGAATTTGGTCTGGAGTTTGTATTTCAGTTTTAACTTTAAAACATTAAAAAGCATCTTGGATTCCTAGAACTTTGGTTAAGTTCTGACAAAATGTTTTTATGTTTTTTGTCATTTAAAGGGGTGGGATGACACATAGGGCCATTTCATAGCCAATAAAGTTACTTTCAGTAGTTATGAAAATGCTGGATATATCAAAATAATTTCTTTTTTTTTCTTTGCAGCTGGCCAAATGGAAAACAGCTGAAGAAGTTGCTGCCCTGATCCGGTCTCTCCCTGTGGAAGAGCAGCCAAAACAGATCATTGTGACCAGAAAGGGCATGTTGGACCCTCTGGAGGCAAGACCTTCCTCTCTTTGACTGGTTCTTTAAGAATCATCTTCTATGGATGGAAATTGTGTTTTACAGCTCGCTGTCTCTGCTTAGGTCCACTTGCTCGACTTCCCCAACATCGTGATCAAGGGCTCAGAGTTACAGCTGCCCTTCCAGGCTTGTCTGAAGGTGGAAAAGTTTGGAGACCTGATCCTGAAGGCCACAGAGCCACAGATGGTGCTGTTCAACCTCTACGATGATTGGCTGAAGACCATCTCGTCTTACACTGTGAGTTCAGCCTCTTTGAATACATGCAAGACTTTTTTTTGTTTATTGACTTTACTTTGTCCAACCAAATACTATCGCAGACAGTTTGATTTTTTAGAACAAACTGACTTTCCCTGTGTAAAAAGCTTGCCTGGTTCTCTGCTCCCTATCCAGGCCTTCTCTCGTCTCATCCTGATCCTAAGAGCGCTCCACGTCAACAACGACCGCGCTAAAGTGATCCTGAAACCTGATAAAACCACAATCACTGAGCCCCATCACATCTGGCCCACGCTCACAGACGAGGAGTGGATCAAGGTGGAAGTTCAACTTAAAGATCTCATTCTGGCCGATTATGGCAAAAAGAACAAGTAAGAGTTGTTCTGTTCACTTTATTCAGAACGTGGCTCAAGTGATTTTGTTACTCAGAATAAGCAGAGATTGTATTTTGTAGTTAAAGCTTTTTTTGTCTGTATACAGCGTGAACGTCGCCTCCCTGACTCAGTCTGAGATCCGTGACATCATCCTGGGTATGGAGATCTCAGCTCCGTCTCAGCAGCGTCAGCAGATCGCCGAGATCGAAAAACAGACCAAAGAGCAGTCGCAGCTCACCGCCACACAGACCCGCACCGTCAACAAACATGGAGATGAAATCATCACCTCCACCACCTCCAACTACGAGACGCAGACCTTCTCTTCCAAGACGGAGTGGAGAGTCAGGTATGTGGAAACATTGGTTTGAAGTTTTAATGGGAAGGTGTTAGCTGGAGTCTTCCACAGTAGCCAACAGTAAGACGACGTTAATGTCTTTTTATCGTTTGCCTTTAATTCTCAATCAGGGCCATATCTGCTGCCAACCTCCATCTCCGAACCAACCACATCTATGTGTCCTCTGATGACATCAAGGAGACGGGTTACACCTACATCCTGCCCAAGAACGTTCTCAAGAAGTTCATTTGCATTTCAGATCTGCGGGCTCAGGTACGACCCCCTGAACAACCCCGTAGTCAATCACCTCTTGCTCCGCAATCTTATCGAGACTGAATGAAAATTGTTATTGCTGCTTCAGATTGCAGGCTACCTGTATGGCACCAGCCCACCAGACAACCCCCAGGTGAAGGAGATCCGTTGTATTGTCATGGTACCTCAGTGGGGGACACACCAGACTGTCCACCTCCCCAACCAGCTGCCGTCTCATGAATATCTTAAAGTAACGACACTATATACATTTTGCTCTCTCAAATTTATATGCATATTATCTGTTCAGTCTAAAATGTATTGTTTGATCAGGAAATGGAGCCTCTTGGCTGGATCCACACACAGCCAAACGAGTCCCCACAGCTGTCCCCACAAGACGTTACAACCCACGCTAAGATCATGGCTGATAACCCGTCATGGGATGGAGAAAAGACCATCATAATCACTTGCAGGTCGGTTTCAATTCAGAGTAAAAAGAACTTAAAACTATTGAAAAATATGTATTTAGATATGAAAATATAAAGGGACCCTGGTATAGATTGTAAAAAAGTGAAGAGTTTTCTGACTTGAAGGCTTTTGTATTTTGTTTCAGCTTCACGCCTGGTTCGTGCACACTCACAGCCTACAAGCTGACCCCCAGCGGCTATGAGTGGGGTCGCCAGAACACCGATAAAGGCAACAACCCCAAAGGCTACCTTCCATCCCACTATGAAAGAGTCCAAATGCTGCTCTCTGATCGCTTCCTGGGCTTTTTCATGGTTCCCGGCCAAGTCTCCTGGAACTACAACTTCATGGGTTGGTTTCCTTAATTTTTTTTTTTTTTTTTACAATTCTTCATTCTTTTCATTTACTTTTTTTTCCAGAACTGGTGCAATTAATGATTTTTGCCAATAGGTGTGCGCCACGATCCCAACATGAAGTACGACCTGCAGTTGTCCAACCCCAAAGAGTTCTACCATGAAGTCCATCGGCCTTCGCACTTCCTAAACTTCGCCTCGCTGCAGGAGGGCGAGATTTACAACGCTGACAGAGAGGACATGTTCGGCTGAGCGCCGCCTTCCTGCTCTTCAAATCTTTGTAGATAGATCTGCCAGAATCATGAAGAGCCAGTCCAGAAATGTCTGTGTAATATTTCTTCATAAGACACGCAATTGTGATATTTTGCTTGTTTTTGTATGTGAAGACTTGAGGAGCTTTTAAGAATTAGTTTTGTTCATTATTTTCCATAAGTGTTTTGTTCTTTTACAGTAAAACTGTTGGTAAGTCTTGGTTCTTGTGGCTACTTGTATTTGAACTAGTATTTTTCAGGACGTAATATTTGGTGTAACTTTTGACATTATTTCAGAAGGTTATACACAACTTCCTCTTCTCCCTTTGAGAAATGAAATTGAAAGTTGCATTTTCATACTAGAAATACCCTGTTAACGTGTTTCAACTGTACGTCCCATGATGTTAAATGCTGGGTTTAAATAAAAATCAGTTTTTATAGAAGTTGTTTGGATTATTTCCTTTTGGGGATTTCTCTGAAATGTACAAGAGCTGTGAGTAAAGAGGAAGTTCTGCATCTAGATTTATTCTGGCAGGGCTGAACACTGCTTCCTTTATTAGGCTTATAAATTAGCCCATTGACAATTGCATTCAGACATCACCTAGTAAATAATTACCTATGTCAAATACAAATAAATGTATGCTGTAGTTTTCTTATATGTTAAAAGTTTGTGACATGTAAAAGTTTAAGGAGTATGGATAGTTTTGCACTGTTAGTGTCCTGCCACGTTTTAGAATTGCATGCGTTTGCAGATGGTAATTGTGGTTTTAGCTGCAGAGAGGAAACCCCAGCCTTCACGCTCCGCTAGGTGCTACAGGAACTGGCAGCGTGTCGGTGCTGCATGTTGCTCTGGCGTTACATTGGTCAGGAGAGGAGGAGGGTCCTGTAGCGGGTTCACAACAGCACTGCTCAGCACCCAGCCTTGTTCCACCACAGCGCTTCTTGACATGGCGTTAAATAATTGAGAGCTGGGAACATGAGCAGGCATGTTAGTGCCGTGTGTTCAGTGTATTCGCTTTAAAGTACACACCAAAGCAGGCGAGGTTTGGAAGAATTTACTTTCTCTGTTTCACTTTCGCAAAGTGCAAACGAGTCTGCTTTAACCGGTGGGGGCGGGAGCATGTGAAGCGAACTCCTGCTGCTGCTGGCCCCAGACATCATGGACACGGCCACAGAGAGCAGACTCCCGCAGGAGTCCTGCTGCTTTAACCGGACTTTTTCCGCCCTAACCGTCGACGATGTGTACGAAATAGCCAAGCTGGTCGGCGCTGAGGTGGAGAAGCTCATCGACGGCTACGGCAAAGAGAGCGTGGAGGGTCTGGTTCCGAAGATAGTGAAGGTGCTGGAGCTGCTGGAGAGCTTCGTCTCCGGTAGCCAGTCGCTCTCTCTGAGGGAAGAGGAGCTGCTGAAGACGTTCGAGCAAATCCAGCTCCAGCAGCAGAAGAAGCGCTGGGGGAAGGACGGCGAGGAGGGCTACGAGAAAAATGAAATCCGGGTGAGTTTTAAATACAGACACCATTTTGTATATATATATTTTTTTAACGAACTATGTGTTTCTCTTATGAGAACGTTCTAACCATTCTAACAGTAACTCACTCTGTAACAAACAGCTAGGTCTGCTGTAAGCCAACGGTTTACATGGCTGACCTCCACAAAGTGCTGTTAAAACATTCAACATTTCAACTTTTAAAGTGTAGTAAGCAATTTTATAACCACAAGACATATTTATTGTAACTGAAGTAGTTATTTGGTTTGCCATTTTTACAAATAACCCCATTTAAATCCCTCGTCGTCAAGACAACAAGATCAGTTACTTGGTTAAAGTCTTGGTTGGGCGTTTTAAATATTGACGAATCGTTGAAGACAAAAATGGATCTCATTAAATATAACAGCTGGTTCACTAGGGGCTTCCTCAATATTACCACTATCACATAATATTGAGAAAATATAAAATGTTCTGTAACTTCCAGTTAAGTAGGTTTAGCCTATATGGATGAATGGATATCTAATAATTATATGAAATTGTATCTCACTCATGTGATAATGTAATAATCAGAAAGCCATGATGAGATTATGTTCCCATTTTATATCATGATTATAAATGTACTACTTTAAAGTAATCTTACTTTAGGTATTATTTAATAATAAACACCTAACTATCACATTAAGAGATAGCAATAAACTATTAATTACTTTTCTTACATTTTTTAAATTACTTTTATGCGTGTTCGATTTAGTAGATTATTGGGTTTCTGTAGGACTGCTCTGCTTTCTATTGGCCCCCACAATCTCAAATAATTGTTTGCATTTTCATTGGATCGGGAGAACTGCCACTGTATAAGTATTTCAGAATAATTCATAATTCTAAAATAGAATTAGCTGCATCATAATTTTCAGATATTATCTGATGCTTTAGAAATATTTCATTATTACGACTTAGGAATCTAATGTGTCATCATGAATAAATATGATAGTAATTGTACCTCATAGCACATCATGATTATAAGACTGAGATATGTACATCATATAATATGATATTGTGCTGTGAATAAGAAATTGTCAGAATTCTACCTAATTGAGAAAGCTAAATCTTAATTTAGTGAAGGTATTTTAATTTGCTCTCTGAATTGTAATGATTGACAGAGTAGATGAAAAATGACAAACATTATCAAGTAAAAGGCGACACACTCACTCTGGCATATTAGGAAAAAAGAACCACTGGTCCCGGTTCCAAAGTTTTCACGAGAGTTTTTACTCTGCGTGGTCGATTACATCATAACATTAAATCCTGTTCTTCTGAGGTTATGATTTCCTCATCTTTCTCCTATTTCTGGAACAGGAGCTGCAGCAGAAGGAGGAACAGTGGGAGAGGAGATGTGAGGAGCTGCAGGCCAGATTGCAGGAGCTCCAGGATGATAGGAAGGATCTGAAGAGCAGGCTGGAGGGCACCTATGCTCAGGAAGGTGTGCTCTTTAAATACTTGTTGAACTTTTTATGGTCAACTTAGACAATTGTCTTGAGTTTTACCATTATAGGTTAGTTTGAATGCTAATACTGTTGCTTACATTTTGATTTATTTTTAAGTTTTTTAAATGGCATTCGCCTAACCATCTTGTTGCTCTGCTCTAACAAGGTAATCCCCCCTCCAGGCCTCGTGGTTTCCCTGTTTTTGTCATTCTGCTGTATGTAAAAGCTTTATGGAAATGCAGATACTCACAGCACACATTCAAAACAGTGGCTTATCTGTAAGGCGTTCATGCTAAACTTGAGAGTTGTCCAACTGGTTAATACAGTGTTCGGAACGCACAAACTGTGCTTTGTTTTTGTTAATTCTCCAGGTATGAGAAGAAGCCTCTGTAAAAAATGTTTATTATGTAAACATAAAGAGGAGGCCCACACCGATAGATAGATATTATCTTGTGGAAAGCATGTTGTCCTCCTAGGTAGGGTTACGGAGAGAATTTTACGAATGCCATAATAGTTTTGAAATCTAATAATTTATTTGAAACATTTTGTGGGAACTTTCAGCATAAAACGTCCAGGATTCTTTAAAAACAAGAGTTGGGTTCACATGTTTTCACATATTGGGTTTTCTCTGTCTACATTGTGTCAATAGTATAACAGTACAAGGTTTCCTCCAGAAAACTTGCTAAGCTCGGTGGTTTTGGGCGCTCGGGCAGTCATTCATCTGGCTGCCCGTCGTGTTTTTGAGTTAAAAAATGTTTAAAGTTGACAAGAAACTTGAAAATATCACTTGATAATTAAGTGTTAATGAAAGATTGGAAGATTAACACCTGAACACCAACTGTAAAGTCTTAAAAATGTATTATAAGTGTATTATAAGCCTGGTGGGCCACCAGGCTTATAATACACTGTAGGACACCCTGCAGTATTTTACCAAATGACATTTCGTAAGTTACTTTACACGATGCGGCCAACAACAAGCTTCTGGCACAATTTTTGTTTGGATATTTGACCACTGCTAAGTAGAACTGGTAGAGCTTGTTTGAATTGTTTGGTTTCTTGACAGAGGCAGAATTTGAAAGCGTAGTTCGCAAAAGTTCAGTACTGCTCTGTCTGAAATGATACAAAACTTGAATGATAGGATGTTCTAGAACACCCAAGGCACAGGGCTCTTAAGAACACGATAGTCACTGTAGTTTCACGTCAACATGAACTAAGACTTTGCCAATCAAGAAATATGCTTGAGTGTTTTGGAACCGGCTATCCACACAAGCTAAAAGTCTTCTGGAGAAAAGCTTTATGGTCAAATGAGGCAAAATTCTACCCACAATGTCGTATCCTGCTTACCAAATAAATGCTAAAAAAATATATATATATATATTCATGCTTATGATTAATGCAATGAGCATCTTATCAGAACAGAAAAATAAATATGTATTATATTTTTACAAATGATGTTTAAACAAAATAAAAGACCAAATCTGTCTTGTATTTGCAATGAAAAATTCAAACATGTAAAATTGAACTTGGAGTTATGCTGACTCTTATGTTTTATGTGGGAGGATATGAAACTAGAACTTAATTTGAACTAAAGAAAGTAAAAGCTAATAGGCTTTGGTGTTTCATGAAGCTTAGTTCAAATATCAAGCTTTATGTTTACTGGACTAAAATAGCCAAGTTTTTGATTTCATTTACCTCCATTTTTTGTTGTTTTTGACAAAACCTCAATCTCCCCATTTTCTATTCCCATCCAACATGCAAGAACTACGTCACCCGGTGGGCAGCTCACCAGCCAGCCACAGACCTAAAACTAAGGACAAGGGACAAGTGCTGCGAATTAGGTGTTGCTATTGCACTATGATGCAAACATGGGACTGCTGTCTTGTTCAGTTTGTCTATGTCAATGTGTGTCTGTCCCTACCAAACTTAAATAACCATCCCACAGGTTTGGGTTTAGAACATGTACGTTATTTCTTCTCTTAGTGCAGCCACGTCATGCCTGAAGTCTGAGTCCGTTTATTCAAATATGGTGAAAAAACATATCTTACTTGAATGGTATGTGTGTGCGTTATCTATCACTCCGTGCTCAGGTTTAGACATCTACCACAATGTTTTAGTTTGCACTCCAGACAGCAGTGAATAATAGGGAGTTATCTGTGGAATGTTTGATTTAGCTTTGTGATGAAATGTTTGTGACTTTTCTTGTTAGGCTGGAGAACTGGGAACCCCACTTTCAGAAAAATTCTCATGATTTCCCAGAGGTGCACTTTGGTGTTTGTTAATCAGATGTTTATATGATACTATAACACAATTAGAGTTCTTCATATTTGTACGTGGATCATCATTTTAAAGGCACACGTTTCACAGTTACCTCTTTCAATGCTGCACTAAGCGGATTGCAGTACCTTCAGTCTTTCATAATAGGACTACAAGCAAAATGTTTTGTAATGAAATCTGATAACAGTACCATTTTGTACCTTTGCTTTCCTCCGCCTTTAAATAACATGTGTTTGTTATTCTTAGATCGTACTCAGAGGCAGGAGCGGGAGGTGATGCTGAAGCTGAAGGGGGTGGTGGACAAGCAGAGAGATGAACTGAGAGCGAAAGTCCAGGAGATCGCCATAGTCTCCAAAGAGGTGGAAGCGGTAAGGAAGAACAGAAACAGTCATGCTTGTACCATTGAACTGCTAAAACACTAAGAAAGATATCAGTGATAACACAGATGATTCCCATAGAGTTATTATCTGAGAAGTTAGTTGGTTATACTGCAGGTGATCATCTTAAGGTCTAAAGTTCTCACTATGTAAATAGCTGCCACGATCAGGTTGGTACTACTAGTCAGAAAAGTCCTGAAAAAGCGTCATAAACTTAAAGTGAAGAAGAAGATCACTTTAAAATACTACAAGAAGCTAAACATCAATTCAGAAATATTTTATAAAGCACTCAGAAAGAAGTTAGAGCTTCTAAACAACATGAATAACGACTCTGGATGAGGGCAAGTCGGTGAACGGTTGATAAAAGACTGAAGAGATTCATCTAATTGTTGCTGCTTGCAAATCTCAGGCAAGTCCAGGCGTTGTTTTTGCCCACACAGCTTCTGTATGTGTGTTGGGGTGTGTGTGTGTATGAGTTTGCAGTTTGGACTGATTACTTGCATGTGTCTCTGTGTCTGCCAGGGCACGCACACCACATGATTTATACAACGGCCAAATCTGGGTGTGTATGTTAATACTTAACTTGTTGCTCCCAATCAGTTGACATAAAGGATAAAAAAAACCTTAAATGTCAGCTGATGTAGTTTAGTTCATGATGTTTTCACTTGATTTTGTCTCCGCATTGGTGTTTAAAATATTTGTTTCTTCATGAACAGGGTTTCCCCAAGTTCATTATGAGCCTGGTGGTCTACCAGGCTTTACTTGTGCCCCCACCAAGCTAAGCATTGTTTATTTATTTTATTTAATTTTTTAAAGATTTTACTGTTGGTGTTTAGGTATTAATCTTCCAGTCTTCCAATAACGCGTAATTATCAAGTGATATTTTCAAATTTCCTGTCAAATTAAAAAAAATTTAACTCAAAAACATGGCAGCCGGCTGGATGACTCCCCTAGTGCCATGAGCACCGGGTTTAGCAAGTTTTCTGGGTGAAACCTGATGAGTGGTTTATTGACAGTATGTGGTTTCTTTGTTCACCACGTGCTTCAAGCACAAACATGGCTGTTTTGGGGCTCTCCGTCTTTATGTTCAGCAGTGGCATATTGATTGTACCTCTGTTTCTAAACCCCAAAACAAACAGTAAATATCTGCCTCACTGATCATGATTCCATTACAAGTGTGTGTGTTCATGTGTGCAGCTCCAGGAGCAGTTGGACCGGTTCATGAAGATGAACGAAGAGTTGCGGCACAAGCAGAACGTGCTGCAGACGCAGCTGAAGAGCATGGTGGAGAGGAAGGCCGACGTGGAGACAGACCTGAAGGAGAAAAACAAGGAGATAGAAAGGCTCCAAAGACAGCTGAATAAAGCCAACGGAAACACACAGCTAAACAAAGCCGACGGAAACAGCTCTGTATGTGGTCTTGTTGCACTTAATACTCTTCTTATATATGTCATACATGCAAATGTATTGTAAACAATTCTCTTTGTTTTAAATTGAAGCATCAAATTGAGGAAAACTGCATATTAGGGTGATCCAAAAATGTGTACTGAATACCCTAAACACAGTTTGTTTTTTTTGTTTGTTTGGGAGTTGGAAGATTCAGCTTTCCTATGAAGCACAGAAGTAGCTGCTGTTTGTCAAACCACAACTTTTCTGTTAATTTTAAGTTTAGGCTTTGTACTGACCACTCCATAATGCTAACCTTGCTAATCTGGAACCACATACTGTTGTGTTAGGGTCGTCCTGTAAAAACATCCATTTCAAGGAAATCTGTCTTCGTCAAAAGCCAGCAATGTTTTTGCACATTGAGCTCAATGTGCAAAAATAAATACACATGCCAAATCCAATCTGCACTGGCTGGATAAGTGTGAAATTTGGCCTTTCTCAAATGCAAGCATGTCAAGAAAATGTTCATTTTGGAAAGGGAGGTTCTGAACTGCCGAGTTGAACAATCCAGGAGGGGAACGGCACATTCTATTGACTCACCTCTAAAGTTTCATACAGCTCAGTTGCTCTTCAGGAGAGGTTATTAGCTATTTGTTATTGCATGGACTAATGAGTTTCTGTTCCCCCAGCTGCCCAGTCCAAGTCAAACAGCTAAAGAGTCGGCCGAAAAGCCAACTGTTGAGCAGAACGAATTTGATCAGCCGTGCTTCACAAAGAAGGAGGTGCGGGAGATTCTGTTTGAGAGGAACGAGCTGAAAACCAACCTCTTCCTGGTGCAGGAGGAGCTCAACTACTATCAGAGGTGGGTTTTAAAGAGCTTCAGTTGAATATTAATGAGGAACATTTCAGATTCAGGTGCACCTTTTTTTAGTTCTTAGAGTTTCCTAATGTTTTTTTTTTTAATCATCTTCTATTTGCAGGGAGATTTTGAATGAGGAGAGGTGTCCAGGCTTCCTTTTGGAAGCTGTCCGGTCGGCAATCAAAGAACGAAGGAAGCTGATAAAGGCGAAGATGCTGGGGATTCCACTGAGCGACTGCAGCATCAGGTACCTCTTAGAGGCAAAATACATTCCTCATATTCAGAAATTCACCCAGCAATAACGTCTTAATGAAGAAACATATGAAATAGGTGAGAAATACAGCTGTATGTTTTTCTTCAGTGATAAAGAAGAGACGAGTTCCCTGAATGGGCAGACAGAAGTGGACCACTCAGAAGTAGACGGGCCTAACAAACCAGCTGAGTCACGCATTCGGCACTTGTAAGTTCACACGGAAAGTAGAGATGGTTGGCCAAGCATAGGCGTGGTTACAGCTTAAAGCCTGTAGGGGTCAGAGTTCTGGTCAAAATGTAACCTTTACATAAAAAACAACCTGTATGTACTGCACACCATCCTGAACATGCCATCCCCGCTGCGAAAGAAGGCGTTGGCAACGTTATACTTTGAGGATGCTTTTCATCAACAGGGAAGCTGGTCAGTGTTGAATGGAGAAATTGAAAGAAAACCTGTTTGAAGCTGCAAAAGCTGTTGCGTCTGGGGCGAAGGTTCACCTTGCTGTATAATGCTGACTTTAAACATAGACAGAGCTACAAAGAAACGGTTTAGATCAAATATGCATAGTGGTGTGTTAGATTAGCCAATGTAGTATGAATGGATAGAGTTGAAATCTGCGGCTAATTTTTTTGTTAGTAAAAAAAAAAAGTCAGACACTTCAGTTGCTGATCTGATAGAGACGATCCCTCAAATAGTGGAGGCTGTACTTGCAGTGAAAGGGGGTTTGTCAAAGGTTTGGCACATGGGGATGTATACTAATGCACTCTGCACTTTTCATGTTTTTATTTGCACAACATTTGAAAACCAGATATGTTGCTTGCAATTGTACACGACTTTGTGTACACTCGAGTGATCTGTCACTCGAAATGCCAATAAAATACATTTTAGCTTATGATATCAAAATGTGAAAAAGTCTGAGTGAATATTTTTTCACAAGACGCTTTATATATGTAACTTTGCAGCAGTAAGGATGCAAAAATAAAAGCATTATCACACGAAGGTGAACAAAACCACAGAAACACAGTGGCATGAGTTCCACTCCACTGCCTCTGTCAGTGTCCCGATGACCTGCCAATCCTTGTCTATATTTAGCTATAATCCCTGACCACATGTCTGACCTGAGGCCTGTCTCTTCCACTCTGTCTGCCGCAGCTTCGGCTTTCTGACGCGCGCGGGCAGCAGCAGGAGCCCCACCCACATGAGCAACTCTGCCTCCAGCTGGGAGATCCTGGGAGAAACGGAGGCCAGCGAGGAGACAGAGCAACAGCCGACTTCTTAATGCCGGTCGGAGAGGCTGCTGCGAGGTTTCTCTCTGTTTTCAGCCACTCCTCCCCCTCACTCTGAAGCCCGTAGCAGAGTGTCTGTTGGTCCAGTGAAAGTTATTTTAACGCTCCTTGTGCTTAGGTAAAACAAAACTAAGTATCTTAGGAGGAGAAGACATAATAATATGTCAGTAATTTTAATAAACAAACCCGCTAACTCTCACTTTTCAGCTCTCTTTCAATCATGACTTTACCTCAGTAAGAGCTTAAACACTGATTAAATGGTACAATGTAAATGCAAGAGGGACATGTTTAAACTCTTAAACATTTTCTTGTTCAGCAATTAAAACAATCAAGTGCATATATACATATGTACAAGAAGCATTTAAATGCTTATAATTATTGAGAAATCTAGCATAGTATATATTTTTATATTTATCTTCAAATATTTTTAGCTAAGACCAAAGACAGAAAGATCATTTTATTTTTCTCAGTTTTTTCACTGTTGGTAGACAAATGCCCACATGAATATTGGACATGTGCTATACAAAAACACAACCTATTTCTAATTTTACTGGTTTGCTCTTGAATTTGTGAATTGTTCAGTTGAAGTGTTGACCTATATTGTATGATAGAAGTGTGTCTTAATAAGCACTTATCTGTTCTATATGGAGGCATTTTATTTCAGGTGAATATATATTTTCCTTAACCTCTGTAGTAAATTCTTGGGTTTAATATTTTTCATAATTTTAGGAGCTTTTATCCACAGAAAAGCTGGACCGCTGTAACCTTTTGCTTCTGAATCATTTTATTTCCTCTTTCTTTCTGGTAGCTCTAGGATTTTTACCCCTTATGCCTTAACTTACTGTTTATAATGTTTAAGATGTATTTTCCTGCTGCTAAGTCATTCATTATTTGAACAGAGCAACAGTATTGGCTGGTGTGTATTCGATATTTGGTGCCATGATTGGCTGTAATCCAAGCGTCTGGTTAGTGGTTACTTCATTTTTATGCATGTTTTCAAAGCCACCACTTCCAGCTAACATGCAGGGATGAAGTCACCACTTTTACTTTGTCTAGCCCCTCCTCTAAATGCACTACTCATACAGGCCAGTGGCTTATGTCATTGAGGGACAAACAGTGAACACCCAAAGAGACTGTCTTCTGTAAACAAAGTTTGGAGTTTATTTTTGTAAGCATGTTTGTAACCGTTTGCAGACATAAATATACTGGATGTTACATATCTACAAAATCTGGATTTTCAATAAAAACATCAAACATACTGAAAAGCTGAAATCCCCTCTCTGCTGCATTTTTGTTCTTTTGTGAAGACTGTTATGTTGAGAGTGTTGGGTGAAATGTAGTGGTCAAGTATTCTGACTTTCTCGACTTATAAGGAATGACGAAGGCCTTCTTCTTCATCTCCAGGAAGACAATAGATTCTGGGAAAAAGGTGAACCCCACCATGTGTGCATTCATACGTGTATGTGCTTTGTCAGTGTGCTTGTGTGTGTATCATTCTCTTAAGAGCTCTGCGTCTGGCATGAATTGGAGGAAGTGGCTCCGACTTCCCGAGGAAATGTGGAGAGGAAACTCGGTGGGCTTTGACCTCTCTGGCTGCATCGGAGCCACAAGAAGACTCACCGGACAGAACCAGGGAGGGAGGGAAAGGAGGAGAGAAGACAAACCCTGCCTTTCATTGTACCAGAACAAGTCAGGAAGCAAGTAGCACTCACAAAGATATTCGGTTCCAGGCGTAGGACATTTCTGCGGTGGGTTTTGAGTGAAGATGAGGTTTCTCAGAGCTCTGAGCGCTTTGCTCTGCTGCTCGCTGTCCTCTGCACAGACACTGGATCCTGGTGGGAAAAATGTCTGCAAAGATTCAAGGTACGCTTCAGCTGTTGCTTTCCTACTTGGTAGCAGAACACACACGGAATTGTCTGACTTAGATCTTTTCAGCATTTCAAAGCTGTTTTTTTTTTTTTGCACTATTTCTGATGTTTTCTGTAATTTAGGCTCTATTGATCATATCTTGAATATTCAGGGACTCCTCCAGTCTGGTCTGTTGCACTGGATGGCGTCAGCAGGGAAAAGAGTGCATCATACGTGAGTTTGAGTAATCCAAAGTTCACTCTGAAGGTCTTAGGTTGTGTTGGATTGTTATTTATTCTCATGCTGTGAGTGTGTTTATGTGTGTAGCTCTCTGTGAAGGTGAACAGGCGTGTCTTGAGAATGAAGTCTGTATATTTCCTGGAGTGTGTCGCTGCCCACCTGGCTTCTATGGAGCTCAGTGTAAAACAGGTGAGTTGCTGGAAACTATACTAGATGTTTGTCATCTGCTTAGCAACATGACAAAAGTCACGAGTCAAACAGGGCGGATGCTTTCAAAAATGATGTGATACGTAATAGGGAAAGTGGATTTCTTGCTTTAAATCAAGGGCCGTGTCTGCTAGAAGACCAGAACAGCTAAGGAAAATCTGAAGAAACACATTTGGATGTAAAAAAAAATGCAAAAACTGCATTGTGCAACTTCAGAAAATATGTTCTGAATCATACAGTTGATGTTTTTCTCTGGTGGAGTTAGAATAATAAAAACTACTTTGTTTTTTACTGGTATATATTAAATATTTACCCCTTTCATTTTTCTTTTCTTTTGTTTTTGTCACACTGAAAATTCTTCACATTATCACACGTTTTATTATCAGACAATGATAACCTGAGTAATTACAAAGAGCTGCTTTTAAATGGTACTTTTATTTATTAGGTGAAAATCTATGTAAACCAACCTGAGCCTCTTTGATTGTCCTCCTAATGTAATAACTGGCTGTGCCATCAAGCCCATTAGTTTAATTGACATTGTCTCTTTTACATCACAGCGGAGGATTGTTTTGATTACTGATAAAAAAATTATCAAAGTAGAAACAGTTTAACAACATGAAATAAACTAACATATTTAAAAGCCACTGGCACTAATGAGTTTGTAAAGGGTGACAAAGAAATTTCCCATTTGAACCATTCTCCACAAATAAACAAGGAAAAGTCTACCACAATCAAAGTGTCAAAAAATGGCCTAATCAAAGTCTGGATTTAAATCTGATCGCGATTTTTCTACATAACCTTAAATAGGACATTCCTTCTTAAATTTATTGAACTAGGTTTATTTAGATAACTATCCCACCTTAAACTAAATCGCAGGTTGAAAGCAGCATTTTGAGTTTACTCAGGAGTTGTTGTCGTCTCACATTAGAGCTTGTCTGATGATCCATAGCATTTAAGTAGTAAATAAATAGGTCTTCCATCTGCTTTGTAAATAATCCCTGTTTTGTTTTAAACACAAGAGTGTCCA
Organism: Brachyrhaphis roseni; assembly: GCA_903066815.1. Lineage (NCBI taxonomy): Eukaryota > Metazoa > Chordata > Actinopteri > Cyprinodontiformes > Poeciliidae > Brachyrhaphis > Brachyrhaphis roseni. The sequence continues at coordinate 40,755 of CAEFZY010019484.1, read as the reverse complement.
CTGGCGTTTTGGGCCCCAGACTGCCGGCAGGTGTGTCCGTGCTACCCTCATGGCCGCTGTAATCCTGTCACCGGCGAGTGTACATGCTACCCCACCCGCTGGGGTCCCCTTTGCCAGAACACCTGCAAGTGCACTGGCAACGGCCACTGCCACCGTGTCAATGGAAAATGCATCTGCAACAAAGGCTGGTGGTCCCAGATGTGCTCCAAACCGTGCCAGTGCTCCAGCGGTGGCTCCGTGGACTCCAACTGTGACCCACTAACAGGTCGCTGCCGGTGCCACAGGGGCTACTGGGGCATGAAATGCCACGCCACGTGCAACTGTGACCGGTCTCCGTGTAACGAGCGGACCGGGGTGTGTGAGTGCGAGGCAGGCTCCTGGGGGCCCAGCTGTGACAGGAACTGTAACTGTGACCTCTCACACAGCAGCTGTGACCCGGCCTCTGGGCAGTGCCTCTGCCACCCAGGGTACATGGGTGCTTCATGCAGCCGTCCTTGTGAAGCTGGGTACTATGGCAGCAGCTGTACAATGAGGTAAAAGATGAATTTAGAGCTGCTTGTTTCCAATGTTAAAACATCCTGTCGTCCTGACTCCGACTCCTGCCTCTAGATGTGGTTCCTGTAAAGACAAGCAGCCGTGCTCATCCACCGATGGTGCCTGCGCTGCCTGTGAACCCGGCCTGAATGGCACACGATGTGACCAGCCATGCGCTTCTGGTTTCTATGGAGAAGGCTGCAACGATAAGTGTCCGCGGTGCTGGAACAATGAACCCTGTGAACCCAAAACCGGGAAATGTTGGAGATGTGACCCTGGATGGACCGGAACCAGGTTTGCAAGGGTTTTTGAGAGGGAAAAAGAATGGAAATAGGAAATAGATTATTAACTAGAAATCCAAGTTGTACAAATTGCATCATATTGGTTTTGTCTCTATTTTGGTGTTTCTCATTTAAAATCCCAAGTACATTATTTGTGGCAGTAATGTGGTTTTAGTTTCTAAATCTGTGCTGTTTTTCATGCTCGTCCAGGTGTGAGGAGCCCTGCTCAGACGGGACATATGGGGACGCCTGCCGCTTCCTGTGCAGTCCCTGTTTCCATGGTAACTGTCATCATGTGACAGGAAGATGTGTCTGTCAGCCAGGTTTTCAAGGAGAAAGGTAAACTATCAGACCCACACTCTGAATATAGATTGTTTTTTGTTCTAGAAATAAATTTATGACTCCACATAGACAAGTAATAACCATCCACATTGAATGTCTTTATATCTCCACACAATGCCAAGTTTTTATCAGAAATGACAAATTAGCTACTATCCAGATTATTGGTAAACTGATTCTTAATTTGACCGCTGCAAAAGTAGTTGAGTCATCCAAAATTTCCCGACAACGTTCTTCATTTACCAGCAGGATAAAGATTTAAAGGCTTAGTAATAATATAATAAAGCAACTTTCTATTTGCCAATAGAAAGTTGGAGTGGAAGTTTTTGTGTAGGCCTACTACTGACAGGCAATTGCCACAACAGACTTCACTGATATAAATGTAATATTATATAGAAAATCTAATGGATATGTCTATTTGTATAAATAAAACATCTTTATAAACACAGTTTGTTAGATTACAGTGTATTTTATTGTCTAAAAGTTTAATTCATTTATTAATATTTTGCTCAAAGCTTAAACTTCCAGAGTTCTGTCAGCTCAAACTGGATCCGATCATCTTCATTTCTACCTATAGTAACATTTATGGTTGGGTTCAGATGAAATACCAAATAATTATTCTGAGGCGGCTAACAGCTCATGGTAACAGCTGGAAAGTGGGAGCTCATCAAGAAAACAACAAATATCTGGTTTAATCCATTTTATTCCACATCTCTGTGTTGTTCAGCAAGCATCAAATTACAACGTAATTCATTGTCGTAGTTTGAAGCAGTACTCTGAGTGTCGCTGTCATTTCCAGCTGTAACAACACCTGTCCCGCTCCGCTGTTTGGCCTCAACTGTTCGTCAGTCTGTGACTGCGGTGAAGGAGTCGGCTGCCACCCCGTCTCTGGTGTTTGCCCCTACAGTATGTACACCCCCTTACAGGATCTGTGTTTCATGATGCAAGTGTTTCCTTTTAAGCCTAAAGGACCTCTAATGTTGCGTGTCCACCAGGTGGTAGAGGTGCTGTGCTCGCAGGCGTGCTGGTTCCCTTGTTCCTGCTGTTTTTTGCTGTACTGTGTTGCTGCCTGTGTTGCGGAGGAGGTCCAGCTGACAGCAAAAACAGGTCTGTTCCTACTTACATTCATAAGTATTACTGGCTTGAGTCGTTGTGTGGGATGTGCTGCAGTCTAAATCTATTTCAAAGGGTTAGTATCAGAGACATTATTTCAATTCCTTGATAACTTCAAAAAATATAATTTTATATGCTTACCTACTGGTTAAAATACAAGTGTTATGTAGTTTACGTTGAGCAACGTTCAATGCTTTTAATTATTCTAATTCTAATTTATTAAATTTAACTTACGACTCGTTTATTTTGGGGAAAATGTCTCCCCCTTCTGGCAGTAAGAATAATTGCACAAATCTTCTCATTTAAGTTGATGCTTTCCTTTGACGACATAAATTAAGTCACTTTTCACTAATAATCATTACTAGTCATATGAGAAAACTATTACAAGTTGTGTTAAATTTGAATATATATATCCTATAATTGACAGTGCATATTAATCAATATGAGTTCATTAAAACAACCATGTAACCATGTCTCTGCTTACAAAGCTATAAACTTTGACTTTTGGGGGCCAAAAACAGTATAAAAGCTCCCAACCCTTTTATTTTGACTCCCTGCTGTCTTCCTCCTGTTGTGGCAGGGCGGCTGTGGCTGATGGCGGCATGTTGGTCAGGATGAAATATCACGTCTACAGCGTCCTGGCGAACATCGGCGCTGCCCTCCCCTGTATGTCGGACTGGTCCTCCGGCCTGCCTCGAGTCACTGGTCAGTACCAACTCAAAGTGTTTTTCCGGTGTTAATAGTTTCTGCAAAGTCTACATTTAGCTGTTGATTAGACCTTTCCTGTTGTTATTACCCACACTTGCAGGATATTTTTATTGGCTGACAGCTCACAAAGAGTGGCGAAGAGAATGTGATGAAGGAAAATGAAAAAAAAAGAGCTAGAAAAGAAGTGGGCTAATCGTAATTCATCATTACAGCAGTAGTATCGCAACGGCACATTTTTCCTGACACAATGCAGACCTGTTTTCAGTTGACTGAACAGTGCTGAGTGAGAAGTTGTTTTATAACTAAACTCTGCTTCTTCACAACGTTCCCCCTGACCTGTCTGCTGCATTCTTTGGTTTTCATTATGCTAGTTGCTCCTGGATTTCTAAAGCGAATTAACAAATCTTTGAGGCTTTCACAGAACAATAGGGTTTATACTGAGATAAAATGACAGAGAGGATGACTCTATTTATTCCCTAGACTACTGAAAGCTCTTGGTTTCATTTAATTTTATTCAGGAAAATCAATAAAAAGGAAGCAAATTAGTGAATTTGTGTCCTTTTCCTTCCATTTGACAAGTACGCACTACTTTATGTTGTTCTATCTATGAAATACAAATAAAATACATTGCAGTTGTGCTTGTAATGTTACAAAATGTGTGAAAGTTCAAGGAATATGACTACTTTTTTCAAGCCAAGTATATTTAAAGCTTCATGTCTTTCCCATGTTTAGTTTTAACCTCACAAGCTTCATGTCTTGATTTGTTTCGGGACTCTTTTGGACAGTGTCTCACCACGACCCAGAGGTGACTTTCAACCACAGCTTCATCGAGCCTCCCTCTTCTGGCTGGGTCACCGAGGGGTCGTCCTTCGACAGCGACGAAGAGGAGGGCGAGGCTCTCTACTGCGTTCCTCCAAGAGAAGGTAGGAGCTCAAACTCTGCACAGGAGCAACAGTTTTACAACAACGTCTTCTATAAACATCCTCTGTATGTCCACAGACATCCCGGCCATAGCGGGTGGGGAGTTCCAGGAGATGAGCTCCAAGTGCAATATGTTCCTGGACCCGTCCGGGTTCAGCAGCGAGGACATCGCTTCGTCCTTCAACATCCCTCGCACCTCCAGCAACGCCAAGTCCAAGAGGCCGTCCGTGTCATTTGCAGAAGGGACGCGCTTTAGTCCTAAGGAGAGGCGTGGCTCCGGTCAGGACCCTGGTGCTCCTCCGCGTAACAAAGCGAAGACCCCCTGGGGGGTTCTGATGCTGTCTGCCCTCCAAAGTCAGGGAGGGACGGCTAGGACTGGGGAGGAAGACGGAGCTGAGGAAGAGGACAGGGAAGATGGGGAAGAGGGTCAAGCAACAGAGACGCAAGAGTCGAGCTGTGAGGTGGTGGAACAGGAAGTAGACACAAGCCCGAATGTACAAGTCCCTGGGACGTCAGGGCGAAGGCGGACCATGTCCAACACAGCTGCTCATAAAGGAACCCCGCTGCTCAACTCTGAGGGTGAGGCGGGGGCTCTTCATAAGGTTACCACCGTGTATGTGACAGTCGGTAAGGCTGGCAGGCCTGTGACAAAAGCAGAGTCGAGCTCTGAAGGACCGGTCCAGGCCATGCTGCGCAGACTCGGCAGCCTGCAGAGACAAAAGGAGCAGGACGGCGGAAGATCCAAGTCAAAGGCAGCCGAGGGGATCACCAAACCCCCGAGGAGGAAGCTGGGAGCTCGGGCCGCCGTGTGGGAGCAGGGAGGGCCGTCAGGTGGCGAGGCTAAGCCAGTCAGGCGGAAGAAAGGCTCCAGCGGCGCTTCAGAGGCTCCTCCATCAGAGGGGAACACACCAAAACGGCCCCTGTCGTCGATCCTGAAGAGCGTCCCAGACATGGCCATCTGCGGGTCAGGACTGAGAGCTGAAGGAAGAGCCATGCAGGGTGTGGACGCAGCTGCAGGGCAAACAGAGTGCAGCTATCTGACCGTGGGACCAACAGGAGAGACGACTCAGGCCATCAACAACCAGGGAGCAGCAAACGATGAACCCTGCTATGAAAACGTCTTAATCTCACAACCATAACTCAGAGACACCGAGTCAGCAGGTCTGATCTTGATGCAACCAGTTTATTCCTCTGCAGTGATGTTTCAGGCAGAAACAGGATGATGATGGTGCTTTAGCAGAAAAACGTACAGAAGTGCAGTTTACATGATGATACTTGTCTTAAAGATTACAATCTGTTTATGCTCGATTAATGTTTAGATATTTATGCAAAGAGTATGAAAACAGATACCATGAAACATGTCAGAGCAAGAGGCAAGAGGTCATGTTGTTTGGCATGAGTCATCCTTCACAGATTGAGTCGCAGGGAACTGAAACTGGGTGATTTGTATGTGTGTTGTAGAATCATGTGTAAAAAAAAAAAAAGGTACCAAAATGTCATTCGTGGCATGGGGTGTCCTGATTTTTTTTTTACAGCAGATTTCAAACATAATGACCCAGAAGAGAGAAAGCTGAACTTGTAAACATGTTTTCACATCCACAGCTTTAATGTCAACATTCCCTCAAACAGGAAACCAGCCAGCATGAAGCGTTGCTGTTTGGCAATAACATCTCTTTAAGTTTATTGTGTTTTATTCACGCCACAAAGTCAAAGTTACAGATAGGAAGCACAAAATAAAAAAAGATTTAGAACACAGTTGTAGTTGTTTTAAGCCAGAATGTTGTGTTAGGTCCTTTCTATCTTTTACTGTCTGAACCGAATCTGTTCTGTATTTAATGAAGTCGATCAGCTGACGCTGTAAACACACAAGCTGACCACTCAGAAAGTCGGCCATCTGAACTTTGACCGTTTGGACTTTCTCTGAATGCTGCCGTTTGCTGATTTTTATTAGTTATGTTGCCAATGTTTTGTGAACTTTTCACCACCAGCACAGACAGTTTTTGTGAAAATGACTCATTCGTGACACATTATTTTGAACCCACATGACACACAGAAATAAAAACTAGCAAGAAAATGTTAAGCTACTTCCTCTCTGCTCCAGATGGGTCTGGACAGCCGAGCCAGTACTTGGCGATGGATCTGGGGTATGGAGGCATAGCAGGGTCAACTCTTTTGGTCCTGAGGTCAACTCTGTAGTATTTATCTAGAAAACAAAAGCAAGCCAGTCTTACGTTAAACCGGAAACTCTCAAACTATTTCACTGCTTCAGGGAGCTTCATCCTGGTAGACATTTTAAAGATGTACTGCAGGACTTAATTATTTTGTTGAGTTATGTCACATAAAAAAGTAAGAGAAAAACCTTGTGGTTAGAGGCACATGGGAAGTATCACACAGCAAGCGATCATAAAGAGGAACTGCCACGAATCAAGCCATTTCCGTTTTTGTCATGAGGACAAGTAAAGAGCATGTGAAACTGGTTACTATAATACGTCTTCCAGACAGAGCTGGAAGGATAATAAAATTAATTTCCAACTGAATCTGCAGTAAAACTCAGACTTTCCATCTGTTACAATGCGAAAAATCTTTGTGTGTTTTAATGTTTTGAGTTTGTGATGCAAACTGGTTTGGCTTAAATAAGGAGTTGATCTTAAACGTGACTGATTTCAAACATTTTTAAAATAAATAACCTGTTTAGCCTTTACTTTTGTAGCAGGAAGGTATTACAGTTTAGGGAGGATGGAAACTGCTGGTTTAACTTTTGTTAGATATGTTTTGTTTTTAGACCAAATTCATTTCTTTTATTGTCTAGTAATGTTAAAAAAAGTATGTGATTGGATCCCATCTCCCATGATGCTTTGAAACATGCCTCATAGGCAGCTTAAGACGAGATGAGGTCTTTGTTTTTGCTTTTTCATCATTGTGATGCTAAGTGGTACCGTTTATCATTTTCTTTAACTTCAAAATGATGTGGTAGTTTCTGTCGATCAATAACATAAAGCTGACTATATAAAATTGTCATTTTTGGTTTTAGTGTGAGAAAAGGCTGATAAAGATTGAAGGTTGAAAACATTCTAGTACAATATAATTTGAACATCTGAATTATGAACATAATACCTAACTTTACTATGAGTTTAAATGACTACATATTACTATGTACCTGCTTTAAAGAAGTACACACTCTGGATGGGCATTTCTCCCTGGAAGAATCGATCATTCCTGGTGTCGTAGTTGCCTCTGTTGTTCTGGTTGTAACGGTCCCAGTCCTGGTCCCCCCTTCTGTTCTGGTCCCAGTCCTGATTCCATCGTCTGTTCTGGTCCCAGTCCTGATTCCATCGTCTGTTCTGGTCCCAGTCCCGGCCCAGCCTCTCCTCCATCTCCATCCTCCTCTCTGCCAATCTCAGACCCATTTCCATGCCCCTGTCAGCAAACCCCTGGCCCATGCTCATTCCCTGCTCGGCCATGGACCCCCAGGAAGGAGACCGGTTCTGTCGCCTACGACCTCTCTGCCATCCATTCTGCTGGTACTGCTGCCCCCACTGCTGGTCGGGCCGGGTCGATGACCTCAAAGGAGCGACGTAGATCCTGCCGGCCATGGCAGCATCCACTGGAGACTTGAGGCCTTTCCAGTCTTTGTTGATGAAGTGATGCTTGTCGTGATGCTGAGGCACTGCAGAAGATCAGAGTCATCAGCAAGCAGATATGCTTCTTCCTCTCAAAGCGTATACAGAACCTTGAAACAGTATTCCCACTGTTTCTGAACTTTCCTACTTTTTTTTTTTAACTACAGCAATTATTTTATGATAGAAAAACACAGAGAAGCACATAATTGTGAAGTGTTAAGTAAAGAACATTTTCCTTTTTAAAAATAAAAATCTGAAAAGTGGCACAAGCATTACTATTCAGGGCCTTCTAGCCAATACTTTGTCGAACATCTTTATCTGCAATTACAACTAGAACTTTTTCAGGGTGTATCTCCAGTAACTTTGCACATGTAAATAGGAACATGCTTCCCAGTCTTCTTTACAAAGTTGTTCAAGATTAGACAGATTGGATGTAGAGCATCTGAAAACATTTAAAAAAAAATCTTTCATCAAATTGTCAATTGGATCTTTTACTTCACAATCATGAAAGTACTTTAAGTTGGAGTCACATTGGCACATTATGTCAGTTTGTGACATAAAATCATCTGTAAGTTTGTGGTTGTAAGTGTGACAAAACGTGAATAAGTTTAAGCTGTTTGAATCCTCTTGCTAAACTTACAGTCAGAGAAAAGTTCGCTGAAGAATCTCTCATAGTTGCTGTAGTACAGATCTGTGTAGCGCCTGAACAGCGTGGATGGAGACCGCTCAGACATGGCGGCACACTCCTCGTGGGAGGGTTGGTGCAAAAACTCGTACACATAGTACTGGTCACCTGGATGAAACCACAGAATAAAAATGGTCAAGCATCTAAGAAGCTTCTGATCACCTTTAAAACAGAAGAAAATCTCAAAGATACAACAATAAGTTCTGGAAATACTTTTGAAGAAGTAAACTTTCTCTTTTCCATGGTGGCTGTGAGCAGGAAGGGCGAACGCTGCGTCCACATGGTCAGGAATCTTGTCAAAGCCAACACTGATGTCCCGAGGATAATCATCCTCCAAGATGCCGTCATCAAACCTCCAGTACTTGTTTCCCTGATGAAAATTTTGATCAGAACAAACACTAGAAACCAGAGGACGATCAGAGTTGCCAGTTGATGTCTCCTTGCTGTCACCTTAAAGATGTAGGTCTTCCCCTGACAGTTGATGCGAGTGAATGCAGCGTCGATTGGCCCACTGATGCCCCACACATCTTTTATCAGCTTTGGGTAACCAGGAAGAACCGACTTCTGGTCCATCTCAAAGAAGTACTCCCCTGGAAAGCAGAAAGCTCACAATCACAGCCAAACCAGAGCAATGGTGATTCGATGAATGTTGTTGGAGTTGAGACAAAGCACCTCTGAAGGCATAGATGGAGCCGTTTTTAAGCTGCATGAAGGAGTCAAAAGGCCTCCCACTGCAGACCTCAGCATCTGGGTCAGGAGCTGCTGTGGTGACGCTAACAGTGGTGGTGGCCACTGTGGTGGCCAGTGTGGTTTTGGGAGCAGTGGTGGTGGCTGAAGGAGTCTGAGGAGCTCCAGTCGTGGCAGCGAGCTCACTTTCGGGAGTCACTCTTTGATTCGCCAACCGTGGAGGTTTTGTCATTTTCAGATTGGTCTCTGGAGGTTGATGCAGTCTTTGGTTGAAGTCTGAGACAGGAGGCTGGGTGGGTGCAACATCAACGGGACCTTTTGGGGTTGGAGTGCTGCTTCCAAACAAATCATCATCTTCATCGTCCTCTGCAAACACAAACGTGTCGCCACGAGCTGAGGAGACACGAATAATGTTAACAGCAGTGCTTATGTGGGGATTTTGACATATTTTAAAATAGACGGGGTATGGTTTGGAGTGAACGGGCGGTGAGGGTTCTTACTCGTCATGCCACAGATGGCCTCATAATCAGAGCAGCAGCTTTTGTAATACTTGCACATGGAGTCACACTGGCACGTCCTCTGAGCCTGAAAGCCGTTTTCACATCGGTCCAGACAAGACTCTTTGGATAAAACGACGCACTTCGTTCAGTTTGTCTCCCTGAGCTGATTCTGGTTGTTAGTGACTCTCCCAGACAAATTAATTTCCTCTGGTGCTTGATTAGATTTTATTTGATTGTAGTTCCCATGGGACTTTGATAGAACAGCGCAAGGCAAAAATCTGATTTTCCCAATTACACCGACATGAACCCTGATTAGTTAGATGCTCCTCTGTTGATTAATTACTCGAGGGGAGGTCAGTTCTTCAAAGTACAGGATTGTTGGATTGCAATCAGGCAACATTGTGAGACACATTGCAGCTATTCAATTTATTTTAGTCAATCTATTATTCATGGCAAAAACTCTATGGGCAAATTATCGGCTTTCTGGATGCCAGGCACAAACTTCAGTGTTTTTTGATGGTTAAAGTGATGGATCAATAATAAATAAGTGAATCATTAAGTGGAACAAAAAGGATTTGTTGTTTTGACAATCTGAAAAGTGTTTTTTGCATTTGTTTTCAGTTTCCTTTACTCTGGTTCCACTGAATAAAATCCAATGCAACCAGTTGCCTTCAGACGTTTAAGGTTTTATGGCTCTAATGGCCTTTGATGATGGTGACCAAACAGAAAACAGGATAAAGAGAGGGGGAAGACATTCAGCAAATGTCTAAGATCAGGAATCGAAAACTGGACAGCTGTGTCAAGGACTTTTCACCTGATAAACTGTCTCTGCAACACACTACTCCAATCTGTGTGTGATTAAACAACTCTTTCTTTTTTAAAAGTCTTAGACATTAGTGAACAAACAGCAGAGAAATAAAGATATGAAGAAGTTTAAAGTTTGTAAAACATACTCCAGACTTTTAAGCGTCTTACACAGAACTGTTCAATCGATCAGCTGAAAATAAAATGAGTGCAGCACAGCAGTGAAGCTACAGAGCCAATAAATAATCTTTATCTGAGGAGAGGCAATCAGAGCAATACTCAAAATGATCAACTTTTATCCTGTAGTAACTAAAGCAGCTAGAGCATCAACACGGCGGTAAAGACCAAAACATGTTAATGTGTTAGAATGGATCAGTGAAAGTCCAGACAGAGAATCTGTGGCAGGACTTGAAAATGAATGTCTACAGAAGCTCTTCATCCAGTCTGACCGAGTTAGTGTTTTAAAAAGAAGAATTTCAGTCTCTGAACATGCAAAACTGTTCAGAGACATATCCCCAAACCCTTACAGCTGCTACAGCACCAGGTGGTTCTGCCAAATACATACTCTGCATGGTTGATCACAAATGCAGGTCACACTTTTCAAATATTTATTTATTTTTTCATCTTTGAAACATTCTGAAAAACAAATTTTCTTTACAGCTTCTTTTACAATTATGTGCTGCTTTAAGTTGGTATTTCATAGAAAATTAATTTTACCATTTTAAAGTGGAAAATGTGAAAAAAATCAAGTCATGAATACAAGCTGCTAAGTTATTTTACTGCAGTTTTGTTTTTTCAGCTAAATCGTTATATAATGCAAGATCAATGTGAGATGATCACTTGTTATTTTACCTCTTAATATAAGGTCTATTTCTCTTTCTAAACTGATATCTTTAGATCTTTAAATAATTGGCACCCATCTCGACAAATTATTCCCTATTTAAACGTTTATTAATTTACCTTCAGAGTTCTGCCATGTATACATTTAAAAAACAGGCTTCTGACCGGATCAAAGTTAATTATTTAGTCCATCAAATTCAGAAAAATCAGAATAATTCCAAAAATATTTTCCGTTTCACTACCAGGACAAGCTAAACGTTAGTAAAAGCAGCAGCAAAAGAGTTTGACCCTGAAAATAACAAATCTTATAGGCTAAATAGGGTAAAAAGAAGTTGTTTTCGAAATGGAAAATACCTTTGGCTTAATTTTTATTGCATCACTCACCAGTGACTATCTCCTCAGTGAAGGCCTTGGCGCTCAGAGAGAGCAGGAGGATTAAGCACAACTTCATGCTGTCTCTGTTCTGACAGCAGGCAGACTGAGGAGGTAATGATAAACCATGTGCTCCGGTTATTGGAAACATGTGTCAGTCACCCCTCTTCCCTCTGTTTACTTTAACTTTGTTTGTTCACAAGCAACCAAGCCTGGACGGAAAAAAGAAAGGAATCAATGAAGAACAAAATGCTGGATCCATCTGACCCTCTGCTCAGGCCCGAAGGAACCATTTAATCTGTTTTTGGTGCAGTTCATGAATCTTAAAGCCAGTGTTATATATTTTATGGAATCGATAATATTGGACATTATGTTTAAGTTATGTTTCTTATGTGTCAGGACAAGTGGACAGCTCTGTCTTACAAACTGTGCAGAAAATAGAGCGTATAAATGGTCGTATAAATGGTTTCAGAGAGAAACAGACACAGATCAGACACATCCTACAGAAAATGATGAGCAAGAAGAGGTAAAAACCAACCTTCAAAAAGCAATTTTGCCTCTGGGCATTTCTCCCAGGAAGACAGCAACAATAATCCAAATCCATTAAAAGGAGTACTATGAGTAAGATGAATAAATCTTATCTTATTGGAAATCATTTTTTTCCCCTCTGTTGCCTGGTGGGAAGTTGGATGACACATTTATGACATGATATCAAGTCGTTTTGAATCTGTAACCCTTCAAGAAATTCAACACATTTACACATTCAACACAGCAAGTAAAATTAGCTGATAAAGTCTATGCATGAGAAACATAATCTTTGCGTATATTCAGCCGTTCATTTCAGAAGTTTATGGAACATTAGTTTACTTTTCACAAGTTCACTTTTTTTGATATATAGGGTAAAAGCAGGCAATTAAACCAAATCAGTGGACATGTTGTTGGTCTGACATATTTTACTGTAGATCATTATTGGAGGATAGTTGAGTTTGTCATTTAAGGCTAACTGGGGAACTAATTAAGGATTTTTTGCACCTCTTTGTTTAAACAGGAAATTTAATTCAATAGAGCTGTCAAGAGCAACAAAATGCATAACCAAACAACTTTGTTATTAATACTGAGTAAAAATGTTGGCTTTTCTCAACCTACTGTATCTGAAAACGCCTGTATGAGCTCAATAGGATGGTTGTAGAAGGGAAATTAAAAAGGTAATTCAGTTAGAAAACTGAAAGCAATGTGGTTGAAACAAGGATTTTCACAGCAATAGAAATAGAGAACAAATTCCTCAAATACAGGAAACATAGCTTTGGACTAAACTGTATCAAACAGGGGAAGGAAAGTTGATTCAGTGACCTACATTAAGCATCTTTAAACTCTAAATGCCAGAAAAGATTACAAAGACAAAATGTTATTCACTGAATACCGGTAGTTGAATTTTGATGGTATTCTTTAATAATTTTTATATCTGAAATAGGCAGTTGGAATAAAAGTTATACAAGCAAATCTCTACTTTTTGTACTCTCCCTATTCCTTTAAACAATGTGCAGAAGGTTTGGAGATAATTATGTATTTATAGTTATTTATCCCTGTGATAAATCATTTTATTATATGAAAGATCATTTTAAATAAGTCTCTAGAAACAACAAAGTATCCTTTATAATAATAATAATAAAATTTAATCCCAGAATGATTTATGGTAATCGTTCATTTAAGTTACTAACTACTTTAAGTTAAATTTAACTTAATTTATTCCTTAGTTTCCTTCAGTTTGTTAAGCTTGGATGTTTTTCTCTATTCCCCCAGCAGGAGCCGGAAGTGTTTACAGCACAGAGACTCCGTTCGCTGTGCGCATGCTCTGACCGGCTGAAGGTGGAGGAGAGGAGGATGGAGACCCAGCGGCTGAGCGTTTGTTTTCCCCAACCTCTCGGTAGAGTGACGGTCTAAGATTAATTGAATGATGCGATTCGTGTTGAATTACTCTAAAGAAGCGTTTGTTGTTGATAATTTTGCTCCATTAGGCCTTTACAGCCCTCTGGTTGCTGTGGAAACGAGGACTATGACAGCTACAATCATCCTTTGTCTCCACTGAATGAGGAAACACACAACAGTTCTTTCTTCGTCGGAAAAGAAAGAGCCTTTTCTTCCTGGCAATTAATTTTTTTTTTGGTTCACTGAGCTTCAGCTTTTTCTTGTTTGAAGAAACAAAACAAAGAATTATCAATGGAGGACAGATCTGTAGACTAAACATCCGCGGAGTTCAAGATCAGCTTAAGAAAACAGCAGAGTGCAGGTGATGCAATGTGGTGAAAGCTGTCAGCTGTTATCTGTGGTAGTGTTCTGTAACTCGGTGTTCGCTTTAATGTGGCGCTCTGTGATATCTTCAGCATCAGCCTGAACCAGAGGCCTGTGTAAACAGCTGCAGGCCAGGACCTCCCTCTGCCTCACAGTCAGTAGATGCTCTTGTCTTTGACGCTCTTCCTGTTTAGGCTCCATCGACGTCTCTCTTTCATGTTCAGCTCAGACAGACTCACTGTCCCGGACTATGTCAGCCGGCTGCAGAGAGGGAGGAGCGGGTCCGGCTGCGAGCCCAAGCCGGTCTCCCCGGGTCTCAGCGCCGACGTCCAGGCCCTTCTGAAGGACTCCCTCCCTGCCCTGCGCGAAGCCATCAGGAACCTCAAGGCGGCCAAGGAGAACTCTGATTCAGACGAGACCCGCAGGGCCGTGGCAGAGATTTATCAGCTGGTGGAGGAGGCCTGGGTGCTACCCACGGTGGGGCGTCAGGTGGCCGAGGAGATCTGCAACAGGATCCGGCTGGATGGAGGCCTGGAGCTGCTGCTTCAGCTGCAGCAGACATCAGCTGTGGAGATCATCTATGAGTCTGCAAAGCTGCTGGAGCAGATTCTGATCTCAGAGAACAGGTACGGACTGTGAGAGACTGACAGGAAGTTTAACCCAACAAGTCACCCTTACACTGTTACATTAGAGCAGTTTTTGATACTGTTAGTTGATAATACAGGTAATAAAGTCTTGAGATTCTGCTGACTAGTTTTGATATGCTTATTTTATTTTGCTCAAAGTAAGAACTAAACTGAAAATCTAACTTTTCAGTGTTTATCTAAATGTTGTATTTTTCCAGGCATTGATTTGGTTTGTAACCATAGTTCATAACTATTGAATGGGTTAAGGTCTGTGTTTTATGTTAACCATTCCAGAGTCCAGAAATTTAACAGTTGGATTAGGTGGTTGGTTCTTTGACACAGATGTCTTGACAGGTTAATGTGAGGGTTCTGGACCTTGGCATTATTGAACATGTGTGCACTGTATCGTGGCTCGAACATATCATAAAAACCAAAAGTTTATATTACAGTAACGTCCATGATGAGTGGATGTAAACCTCTCATTGGAACTATATGTTTGGGAAAGGAAGCATGGCTTACAATAAGATCTGCCAACCAGTTAGCGCCTCCCCTGATTTTATTGATCATTCTCTTATCCCTCTCTTGACAGGGACTATGTAGCACGCATTGGTCTAGGGGTCATCCTTAACCTGACTCGACAGCAGGACGATGCCCAGCTGGCTCGCAGCGTCTCTGGCATCCTGGAGCACATGTTCAAACACACCGAGGAGACGTCCGTCCAGCTCATCTCCAACGGTGCCCTGGATGCCCTCCTCTTCTGGTGCCGGGGCACGGACCCCACCGTGCTGCGTCACTGTGCCGTGGCATTGGCCAACTGCGCAATGTATGGGGGCCACCGCTGTCAGCGTTGGATGATTGAGAAGCAGGCGGCAGAGTGGCTTTTCCCTCTGGCGTTTTCCAAAGAGGACGAGCTCATCCGCTTCCACGCCTGCCTGGCAGTGACGGTGTTGGCTGCGAACAGGGAGATCGAGAAAGAGGTGGTGAGGTCTGGGACGCTGGAGCTGGTGGAGCCTTTCATCGCCTCTTTGGATCCGGATGACTTTGCCCGCTGCTTATTGGACAGTGCGGACTGCATGCAGGGAAAGACAGCATCTGACCTTCAGCACCTTTTGCCATTACTAGATGGCACGAGAGTGGAGGGGAAGTGTATTGCAGCCTTTTATCTCTGTGTTGAGACCAGTATCAAGTCCCGCCAGCGCAACACTAAGGTACAATCACTCCAGCTGACATAATCCTCAAATAATACCAGTGTGGGAGGCTAGTTTTTCTTTTTTAATACATAGTTATTTTCTCCTTTTTAAGATATTTCAAGAGATTGGTGCAGTGCAGAGCCTTAAAAGAATCGTCATGTACTCCAGTAATGGGACGGCCTCCAGTCTCGCCAAGAGGGCCCTGAGTATGATGGGAGAGGAAGTCCCAAAACGAATCTTGTCTTGTGTGCCCAACTGGAAGACCTGTGAGGTGCAGACATGGCTGCAGCAGGTTGGCTTCAGTGCCTTCAGCGACCGCTTTCAGGTAGGTCTAAGTCAAAACCAATAAGGACCTCAGAGAAATACATTTTCCTTCACTGGGAAAAGATAGTGACAAAATCTCCAATTCACAGCCTCTGGTCGTTCTATGTGACAGACACACTAACAGCAAAGTTTTTGTCAACAAAAATGGCAAACAGTGTATTCTTTTCCATGCATTTCAGGAGTATGAAATCCTTTGTGTTAGTATGTCACTCAAAAGTGCAAGGGAATACATGGAAGTCTGTCATTGTGGGGTGACGTAATAAGAAAGTGTTTAGTTTGAATGTATACGTTTGTAAAGACACATTAAAATCACTTTGAGATTGTAAGTGCCTCTTTGTCCTGATGTGTCTTATAGGAGCTTCAGGTGGATGGAGATCTCCTACTGAACATCACAGACGAAGATCTAAGCTCTGATCTCAACATGGCTGCAGCTCTCACCCGCAAGAGGCAAGAAACTAAGACCAGTTCTCAACAAGAACTGATGTAAAATGTCACTGGTCTGGAAGAAACAAATGCTTTGTGTCTTCATCCAGGTTTCTGAGAGACTTGCGTGTGCTGAAGACCTACGCCGACTACTCTACATGTGACCCTAACAACATGGCTGACTGGTTGGCTGAGGTGGATCCCCATTTTCGACAGTACACCTATGGCCTGGTCCAATCAGGCGTGGACCGCAACAACGTGGAGAACCTGACTGACCAGCAGCTGCAGCACGACTGCCATATTAATAACGGAGTCCACCGAGCGAAGGTACTGTCGGCCGCCAGCAGGCCGTTAAAGCCGTGCCACACAGACGCCCAGCCTCCAGGCCCTGACGTGTTCATCAGCTACCGTCGGACCACTGGCTCCCAACTGGCCAGGTATAGCCCGATAGGGAATTTCCAAAAAATGTTCTCCCAAATTATTAGAAAACCCAGCAATTTGTTTGTTTTCCTCATCTTCCAGCCTTCTGAAGGTGCACCTGCAGGTCAGAGGATACAGTGTTTTTAT
This sequence comes from Brachyrhaphis roseni, assembly GCA_903066815.1. NCBI lineage: Eukaryota > Metazoa > Chordata > Actinopteri > Cyprinodontiformes > Poeciliidae > Brachyrhaphis > Brachyrhaphis roseni. Next base: position 23,932 of record CAEFZY010019484.1, on the reverse strand, counting down.
AGATGTGGAGAAGCTGGAGGCGGGTAAATTTGAAGACAAACTAATCCAGAGCGTACAGAGGGCACGCAACTTCATCCTGGTCCTGTCTGCCAACGCGCTCGACAAGTGCATGGGCGACACCGCCATGAAGGACTGGGTGCATAAGGTCAGGAGGAACACACAGCTCAGCATAAACGTAGAAGCATTTTCTAATTGGTGTAGATATGGTTGAGTGTGATGAGATGTGCTTTTCTTTTTGTTGTTACAAATAAGGGAAAAGAGATGAATTTGTCCAGGAAGTTTAAAATGTTTGTTGAAGCTTATCTTCAGTTACCCTGAGGTGTAAAACATGATTGGTGTAGCTGTATAAATAATTGGAACTTAATGCAAAATTTGTTGTTTTTGTTACTTGAGATGTTTCTGTGAGGTACAGTTGTTGCTTTGCTATTTGAAGACAATAGGCATCTAGAATTGTATATTGCTTAAGATTATTAAATGATGTCTTTTGGTTGTCTGTTGAATAATTAGTTTAAAAAGGATTTGCTTATTGCATTAGTCTGGCACTCCAACAGTTACTCAGACTTTTGACCCTGCAGCCATAATTGACTGCTTGTTTAATTTTTTCAAATTCAGTCTTTTTTCCTTATTTGTTTTATTTCACCTTACTATGACCAAGGTTGTGTTTTGCACCTCTGGTTCCTCCTCCTGACATCTTGTATACATGAGTCGAAATAACAAATGTCTTATCTAAAACCAGGCTAATGTGATACTGTTGTGTACATGCAAGTGATTCCACTCCTTTATGCATTTACACATTCAAACGTAATATTTAAAGTGCTATTTATATTGCAGGAAATAGCCACGGCCCTGAGTGGTAAGAAGAACATTGTCCCCGTCACAGATAACTTCATGTGGCCTGACCCCATGTCACTGCCGGAGGATATGAGAGCTATCCTCAACTTCAATGGCATTAAGTGAGTATTACTACACTTCCACTGACATGGCCTTACTTTACCACTTAAAACTACTCACTCCAGGTTTTCTGTATGAATGAACCAGTTTGCTTGTGTTGCCGCTTGTCACAGATGGTCTCATGAATATCAGGAAGCTACAATTGAGAAAATCATCCGCTTTCTCAAAGGACGCCACGACACAACTGACGCCCCAGACGAATCCAAAAGTCAGAAGAAGAAATAAGCCAATCCAAACACGACTATAAGACTGTTTGTGATGCCATCTTCCACATGCCTATTGAACAGCCTTCCCTGCTCTACCCGACAGCATGTGAAGTATATGTTTAGCCCGCTTACACAGATCAGTGAACAGGTCCTTAATCCTTAAACAATAAGACTTAAAAAGGGAACTCCAGATTGTGTGTAATTAAGTTTAAGTCGTTAATGTCATTCCTCACTAACTGCTGTATTAGTGTAATCACGTTCAGTATATGCCTTTTATATCTCAGGAAAATAAGCGATAGACCAGCTGTCACTGGCATCCAGCAACATCATCATCAATAGCAATTTCTGAAGGCTCTACCAAGCCTTCAGGATCAGTCAAGGTTATTGTATATGTACTTATCATGTATATAACATACGTAATAAATAAATTCAGGTCTCTAATACGACTCAGCTCTTATAGCTTTCTGTTCATTAAAAATAAATCTTTTGTTTTTACAGAAGCAACTTCAGGTGTTTGATCTAAACTACAGACATTACTTCTCCAACCTAACCAAGACAATATTAAAAACCCTTAAATAGGTGGAAAATACATGTGGTATTAAGCACAATAAACAGCTGTTAAATTTATTATAGCTAAACTGTAAACCCTCTGCAATTTGGCACGGGTAGATTTTACAGTCTGAATTAACCTGTTCACATGGAGGGGAGAGGTGTTTATCAAGACAGCAATCCTCTGATTCAGTCAGGATGTTTTTATTGAGATAACTTATGTAATTCCTCTAAAGTACACAGACCAGTTAATCAGAGTTTATAGGCTAAGTGTGTTGCTCCATGAACAGAAGTTACTAATCTACTGTCACATTTTTAATTAGCACTATTTATATGCACTTGTGGGCTTCACAATTAAAATTGATCTTGTTTTCTGATCTTGCAGTAACATTAACCTCTGGTGCCCCCTTTGTAAAAACAGGTGTATGAAATCACAATTTATGACATTTTTTGTCAAATAAATTTACATTTCATTTTTTATGTTTTTACCCAAACAAAACACTTTTTTCATCCGTTTTGTATACATGCCAAATAATAAGAAAAAAACGACAATTTTAGAAGAAGGAAAAACAAAACCAGAGTGGGTCTAAAGGAAGATAAATTGCTCCTGGAAAAAAAAACTCTTAAAAAGCATCAAAAGCTTCACACTTCCCTTCAGGTGTTTGACCAGGAGAGGATGTGGTTACCTGTGTGACTTCATAATTTCTACCCTGGTCAACTCTGAAATAATGATTACCTTTTAAATGACCTCAACATAATTGACTTTGTGGCCAGGAATTATTTAGACCACACATTTTTCATGTTCACTGTGATATGACCACACTGGTATCAATGCACTACATCTCTTCAATATACTATTGTATGTGTTTACAGATAAAAACAAACAATTTTAGGTATTACAGATTTTTAAAAATTTCAATTAGTTTTCTCTATTATAGCAAAAAAAAAAAAAAACATCCACTCAACCAGTTGAATTCATAAAACACATTAAAACTTCCAACCGTAGACTTTGACGAAATCACCCAAAAATAGCAGAAATGTGAAGATTATTTCTGAGCAAATAAATGATTCAAAGTTAAATATTTTCATCAGACTGTTTATTTTTCATCCAACTCCAAAATCAAAATCTGGTGTAGCACTGTTGTAGCATGAAAACACAAGAAATAGTAAATGTACTTGTATAGCTCTTTATCTCGTCCAGAAGAATCCAAAGTGCTTTATATACATTCAGTTATTCACGCATTCACATGTTGATGGTACTAAGCTACATTATAGCCACAGCAAACTGACGGAGGGTTCTCTGACCACAACTATCAGGCAAGGCGGGTGAAGTGTCGAACCATTAAGAGGGGTTTGAACCAGCAACCCATATGTTACACGACAGACTACCACCTCCTGATCCACCGTCACACAAACAAATTTAGTTTTGGAGTTTTCCATTTGCTGTGCATTATCTTATTTGATAGGTTACTAATATCAGCATAAAACATTACCAACATAATACTCAAGCTTACTGTTCATTGGCTTAGAAAAGTCAAACTTAAAATTCAAAACAATCACTTGTTTGTTTGTATGTCTCTTTATTTCTTCACAGTTTTTGGCAAAGTGCTTTTTAATGTGACAAAACGTCACATGTTAAAACTATCAACAAGGATTCAAGTAAAAAAATAATTTGCTCATTTTTTTCGCTAATTATTTTGCTAAAATAATTTGCTAAATTATATTAGTTGTAGATCAGGGTTTCCTGATCTACAACTAATATAAATTGAATTAAAAAAATACTTTACTTAATCTCAAAATGGACAAAAGAAAATTGAATTAAATATTACATATAATTTTTTTTCCCTTTTGCACAATTTCCAGATTTTTTTTCTAAAAGACAGATTTAACTGGAACAGACGAAGCTGTTTCCATTTTTGATATGAAATCAGAAATCAAAGGTGATATGAACGTGGCTATTATTGAACAATACTGTGCGTCCATAGCTAGCTATTGCGGTTAATAAATTCACACAGAATGCTGTACAAAAACATTTCAAGTCAATGTATAAAATATTCATGTGCCTGAACATCCTGATTAAATGATGTGAGACATTTAACTCTTGGTGTGAAGCTCTACTGACTCACAAATCGAGGGAGGTTAGCCCACATGGTTGTTTCTTCACTTTTTGGTCTCGTATACTGAACTGCCAAAATTCAATTCAGTATAATGGCATGGATGGAAGAATCCCTTTGCAGAATAGCAGCCTTCATGTTTGTTAGGATCCCAGTTTCTAACAGCATCACAGACCAGATGAGTACTGAATCTCCACAAATGGGTCCCATCAGGACCGGCTCGTAGCACTCAGGATGTAGAGTCCCTGTGTTCCCTCCGCTGGTCCAAACACTGTAGAGCTCTACAGAGACAGACACAGATGTTGATTTTTGATTTGAAACGGTTGGCAACCAACAAAAACCCTTGAAATGCAGAAAAAATACAAGGTTCCTATACACCCTCTATGCCAAAATTCAATTCAGTATAATGGGATGGATGGATAACAAAGGGATAATGTAGAAAAAGATGGATAGATTGTTGGACGGATCTTGGAAAACTGGATGGATGATGTAGGAATAACGTAAGAATAGATGACTGCAGACCAGGCACCCTGCAGTAAAAACAGAAAACTCACCCAATTATTGCAGTAGGAATGAGGAGGATGATGGCAGCAAACAGGAATGAGAAGCCCTTCATGAAATGCAAAGTGGCTGGATAGACGGAGTTAAAGAGGCTGCTGCCCACAAGGAAACACAAGCTCTCCACACAGGCAACGCAGGCGAACAAGGCCCCTGAGAGACAGAAAACACAAACAAGAGTTTATTAACTGAAACCAACATGAAGCACCTGAATGCTGGCTATACCACTCATCCTCTTATCTCCCAGAGCGCGCTCCCAGGCCCAGGTGAGGGTTAAACATCTGTAAAACTAAAACACCACATGCAGAGGACCAGAAGCTCACTGACCTTGTTCTGATGGGTCAACCAACTTGGAGAGCTTTGACCGGAGGATGGGAGTGGAAGCCATGAAGAGGAAACACAGGCCGTAACCTGGACAGAAAAAACAAATGCAAGATAATCTTCAGCTTCAGGCAAGTTTCAGCTCGTTACTTCAGGTAATGTTGATGATTGTGGCCAAGAACAGTTTGAGAGATTTCAGAATAGAAATAGTTAAGTTTTTATTGACAGTTTTGCAAGGATTATTAAAGGAATATGGTCCTGTGAGTCATTTTCAAAAATAGGCCAAGAACTAAGAGCGAGAGAGTCAAGAAATATCCTGAAAATATGAGCATGTCAGCACCTGCCTCCATAACCAATATGTATAAAATTTCTGAGTTACCACACACTCCATATCTTAGTTCTCCAATATGAGGAACCTCTATGAATTCCTGTAGCCAGACGACAAATTGAGGAGACGAGTCGGAAAAACTGTTTTTCCTTTTTCCAATTTAAATCCTCTAAAATGAACTCAGTGACACATATTTTGAGAAACTGCTCACGACTTTCTGAAGCTTCTCACCTGTGAACATAAGCTGGGTGGTATCTGCCACAGAGAAGACCACCAGCCCAGTAATGTTCGACACCAGGCCCACCAGAGCCACCCAGGAGTCCTGCAGGCAGCGCTGCATGACCCTCAGCCCCAGCAGGCTGCTCAGGTAGGCCAGGTTCTGAGCGGCCGACCCGTAGCCAATCAGAGCCGAGTCCCAGCACAGAGGGGAGCTCAGCTCGTACAGCACGTACAGCTCTCTGGTGCCGAAGTGAACGGCCACCACCAAGAAGAAGCAGAGCGTGTAGAGCCACAGCTTGCCCCTGTGAAGCAGCGCTCCGTCGCCGTCTCCGCTGATGCCTCCTGTGGAGTAGAGGCGCCAGACGGCTTTATAGTGGCGAGAGGAGAGGAGCCTAGCGCTTGGGTCCAGACGGACGGACTCTCGGATGAACAGGTAGGCGTAGAGAGCTGAGGCCAAGTTGGTGGCCAGGACCAGCCAGAACGGGTTGATGTAACTGGAAAAAACAACATAAAACATTGTTTGTAGAGGTGATATATATTTTTTTGTTTTTACAGCAGAAGTGCACACAGCAAACATTTCTCACCAGTTTTCTGCCAATGGGTGGCAGAAAACTGGTGGTGGCTAAGCATTTCACTGAGGATCATTTGTTCTTATTTAATTAAAGCATATATTAGGTATCACAACATAAGCATTTCAGTTGATAGCTATAATTTTATTTCAAATATCAGAAATACTGCCAAACGTTTGATGTGACCTTCCTTGTTTTGTCTTGAGATGTTGATTCCATTCTTGGAAATATGAGTAGCATAGAAAACGATCCATTTTTGTATTTCATGCTCCTTTCAACTGTTTACCGAAAATGAAAGTAGGCATACAAGTTCACTTCCCGTTCCCATTGTTTTTACTCAATATATAGTCATTTGTTAGATCTTGAAATTAGTTGTGTTTTCTGAGGAAAATATCACAACCACAAATTAGTGAATATGAACTCATAATAATCTGGTATTTTTTTGGGGGTGCAATGACTTTTCCAGGAGGGAACTTTTGTAATAGTTGTTCCTCACCCTTGTGCCCGCCGCCACTGGCCTCCTATGATGCTGGCCAACATCCCTGAAATGCCCAGACAAGCTTCTAGAACCGCCACCCTGAAGGTGCGGGACCTCTTGTCACTGATGTCCGCCACGTAGGCAAAGCAGCCGGCCAGAACGGCGTTGAAATCCCCCGAGAGGCCACAGAGAAGCCGGCCCACCAGAAAGTAGACCACAGGCAGCTTGAGGTACATCACCACGAGGTAGACCACAGCCTGTAGAGCCAGGCCGAAGTTGGGGAGGATGAGGACGGTTCTGCGACCTGCTACATCGCTCCAAGAGCCCAGGAGAGGGACAACCACGAGCCCGACAGAAAACCCCCCGAGGCTGATGTACAGGTTCCAGTGAGCTGTCAGAGTTTCAACTTCCTGAAGAAAAACAACAGAAACAAATAGGTGAACAGGATGAAAGCTTCCTGCTCTTTAGTGCAACTTGATTTCTTAATTAATCTAATTGAGAAATTAGATTTTCCCTCTTCCCTTTTTGAGCATGCTCAGCAAATTTCTCTCAGTTGCAACATGTGATTCTGTTCCTATTTTCTGAACAGCTTTTGCAGCGGTCACTTTAACTCTTTAATTACACATGCTCAAAAGTAATAAACTGATATTCACAAATACTGACCTAAATATTGACCTTTTCTTTCTTTCTTTCTTTTTTTACATTTGATCAGTTGGTCAAATACAAAAAAAAAAAAAAAAAATCTGAATTTTTTTCTTTTTCGTCGAATGCATCAAAAACTGAAAACTTCCCTCTTTTTTGTCACTAAATGCAGCAAAAACAAACATTATGTCATTTTGTGGACTTTGTCTTACGAGTTTAGTATAAATTAACCTCAGGGATTCCTCAGGACATTTTACATTTAATAGTCAATTTTTGTTGCATATTTTATTCCTAAATTAAAAAGACATTAGTGAAAAAGAGTTTGTATATGTTGTAGTAATTTGGAAACAAACAGGTTTGTGCTCAGATCAAACAGTATTTGTCAGTAATATTGAGTTCTAAATTAACATTTGAAATCTGAAAATACCGTATTTTGTTTTCTACACTAAATCCATTCGTGGAGATTCAGTTAGGAAAATTTAAGACTGTGTTGCATCCATTTATGAAGAAATAACTCCTGGATGCTGAATTTTATTGGAAGTGAAGAGATCATGCCACTTAATAGAAGTAATCATTAAAAAAAATAATTTGTATAACTTATTTGAAGCATGATTTTTGTGAAATCCTATGATAATTATATACTTATAAAATATTTACAATGCTAATAATAATTACATATATTTAAATTCAATTAGAATATATTAGCTTAAAATAATTAAATAGGTTTTATAAGAAATAGTACATTAGACTTACAAAATCATTTTTGAGGGGTTTACAATAATATTGATAATCATGACAACGATTATTATTGAATATTATTATATTCACAAGGTCATAATTTAGCATTCCCATAAATGCTAATGGTGCTAATTATAATATATTAGTTATAAATTAATAATTTTATCTGACAGAATACTAGTTTTTCTACACATTTACAATAATTATATTTTCAATATAGTCTTTAATTCCGTTTAAAATAACATATATTATTATTATTATTTTTAATAAATAATTATTTATTGTACAAAGCCACCTGTCAGTCTACTGACAGTAGACTTTACATCTCACTCCCTTTATACCTAAATACAACACATTTACGCACAATATGAAGTTTGATCAAGTTTTTTATTATTTATGTGAAACTAAAGCGTCATTTTGCTTTTTTTTTTTCATACCTAGCTATGTGTGAACCTACATGATCCCAAAGCAACAGTACTGATGGTAAATGCGTAAAGTTCTCAGCCGGTGACCTTTTGCAGCGGGTCCGGGTCCACTGAGCTGTTGCTGCACCCAGACCTCCTGGAGCCGTTGTAGCCGAGGTCCTCACTAATTCGGTCCCACAGGTACTGCGTGGTCAGAGGGGCCTGGAGAGCCAGGGAGAACATGGAGAGGAAAAGCACCGGCTCCACGGACACCGGGACAGGGCACCGGCACGACGGCGGCACAGAGGTGGTGGCGGTCGGTAAACCTGCTTCGTCTTTGCGGTCCTCAGAATCGGACCGTTGGTCATCCGTTGACGAGGCGCTGAGGAGGTCTTCGGGTAGGATCGCTGCCGTGTCCGGCTCGTCCATGTCGAACCCACTGCGTTGAAGTTATATGCTATAAAAACACTTTTTACAGAGGTAAAACCATAAAGTTACTGCGGTGACATGACTAGCATAAGGAGCTAAAGCTCAGTGCTCTGGAGCTAAAGGAGTCAACGTTCAATTTTATTCCTGAGGAGTTAGCTCCCTCTAGTGTAGGAATACTGACACTACATCATTTAAAAACACGAATTGAAAGGAAAATGATCCACATAAAGAGTAAAAAAAAATTCAAAAAGGGCTTCTGTAGCATTATGGTGGTGTAGGCAAGGAACTGGTACAAGTTGGTGATGGATGATGCCAAATAGAGGGCAATTCTTAGCAAAAAACCCCAAAACGGTTAGAGGCTATGAAAGACTTCAAGTAAGATAAACCTAAATATACAGTCAGAGCTTTGTGGCAAATTTGAAAAATGATGTTCAGATCCATACATCAAGTCCATCCAGGCAGACTGATCTTAAGCTATTTTACAAAAAATAAAAACAAAAAAAAAACCAAACAAAAAAAAGAGGTAAAATTCTCAGGCTCCAGATGTGCAAATATGGTAAAGTTGTAGCTGTAAAAGGTGGGTCTATGAAGTAACTGTGTAGACCAAGAATGAAAGAAATCTGAATGGGATAAATACAAATGCACCCCACACGTAAAAAAAGAAAGAAAGTCATGTGTCCAGTTTCCTCTGTTTCATAGCTTTGGACTTATTTGTGTGGGTTTAATCATATTAAATCACAATTAAGCTTGTGATTGTAAGTGACAAAATGTAGTTATTTCTTAAGATTTACATGAACCCTAGGGGTTTCTTTTATATATGTGAAAACAGAAGTACAGCGTTTATAGGTCTCTCTGTGTGTGTTCATTTAAACACTTTTGTCTGTTTTTTTTTTTTTTTAAACAGTGAAGTTTTTAAGTGAACTATCACCTTGATCTTCAGATCAAGTACTGTCACATCTAATTAAAGTATCTAAAAATAACCACCTCTTTCTGTTGCCTGTAATTATGAGGGTGGGTGATCTGGTTAGTCAACATTTCAGCTGCACTTAGACGTTTATCTGGAACGGGATCTTTGCTCCTCCACTGTTCTTTTTCTGTTCACAAAAATCACTAGATTACTGGTTTTCCGACACTGGATGGTGATGGTGGAATATTGAAAAAAAAATTTGTCTAATTTTTGTTCCTTTCACAAAAATGTCTTAATAGATTATGTGCACAGACATATATACGAATTCTAAATCCCTTTGCTCTTGTAATTTATGTTGGAAAACATTTCAAGTTTTTATCCAGATAAATTCATATTTTTATGTTTTATATAATCTGTGATTTTATAAATATGTATAAATTTAGAAAAAATTTAAACTGAGAATAAGACAGACAGCTAAAGTAATGCTAAAGCTTCACAATTTATATATGTCACTGCTATGAAATTGACCTGAACTCCATTGAGATGTTGTAGCATTGACTAGATTTTTTTGTTGATTAAGTTCTAACAGTGATTATATGTTATAGACATGATTAAAATAGCATACAGTTTTTCTTTTATTCCCATGGTTTCATACATAATAATTAGCTATTGGACCATTTGTTTCAATTTCTTAAAATCTACTATTGTTTTTTTTTCTTTTACAGTTTTGACACAGCTGTACTTCACATTCTTAAAACCAGCCTTTTGTGAAACATTTGAACTCTCCGATCCCGGCCTGGCCTCTTTCTGCATACGTGGGTCCTCTCTGGGTATTTCTCCCAAAGTCCAAAAACATGACTACCTTATTAGTGGGAAACCCTTTTGATCATGCACTGAGTAGGAGCTTGCATGAATAACTGGGTATAGATGAAGGATGATTCTAATCACTGGAAATCGTATTGTAATTTTAAGTTACCCAACAATTTGAATACATGTTGTATTAAACTTAATGACATTTTCCTCATGCTTCTATATTTCAAATTGGTTTCCTGAAATAATAAAGGTTTTAGAGAAACAAAAAGATTAAGTACAACTACATTCTCATCTGGAGACAAATTTGAAAAACATAAAATACTTGGTCATATTTGATAATCAAAAAGGATCAAAGACATTGCTCTGGAAGCATATTTGTTGCTCTGCTTTCATCAGTGAGCCTTTGCATCCTGTAATCTATGACCAATGTCAGTAGGATGATGTACAGAAGCTAAATCACTTTTATTTGACCAAAGACTGAAATCTTAGCCTTTTTTAGCTCAACTCATTTCATGGTAATGTATGATACCTCTGAACAAACTAATGCATAAAGCCGTAGGAATGAATGTAAAGTAAAATGTCTTTTATTTATATAAAACAGACTAAGATGTGTACTGCAATAATTACGCTAAACAAAAGGACGCCCTGCTTATGTATTGCAACATTGTTGTGTACTTCTAATGACGTATGAAGCATGAAATTATAGAGACAACTTTAAGTGTCCATTGTCATATAACTAGAAATAAGCAATAGAGTCAAACTTAAACCAAACACTGATGCAATTTTGTTGTCTAAACATCTACATGCAATCTGTAGAAACCAACCTGGAAATGTAATCACTTCACCTTCCTCCTGTTCTGATGAGTCAACGCAAGCAACAGCTTCTGTTAGGCTAAAGGTCCATTAGGCAAAGCAGCAGGTGTAGGCAAGTTCTTATCAAGGGTCAAGTTTCATAGGAGAAACAAACCCTGGTGAAAAAAAAATGCAAATATTAAGCCACTCTATCTAGAAACGGTCAAAACGGCTTTATTGAATGTAAATTTGGAAAACAGCTGGCCGTACATTATCCCCGCTCACAAAGTCATCTTTAAATTTATGATACCAAATTACTTAAAATGTTAAATTTGCTGGTGTGTGGCCCAAAAGCAACAACCTGTGCACCATATCCACAATGAAACATGGCGGTGTCAGCATCATGCTGTGGTGATGCTATTTGTCTCGAGAGGAACAGGAAAGCTGGTCAGAGCTGTCACATAGACAGATGCAGCAAAACGCAGTCTGGGGGAAAACCTGTCAGAGTATGCAAAAAATGACAGACTGATGATCAGAGACAGATATCTCTGGAGTTAATCTAGATCTAGAATAGAAATCCTCAAATTATTCTCCTCAGATGATCTCTGTCAATTCTGACTGAGCAAGGAGTATCTTGAAAAACAATCTTGTTATATTTCAGGCAGGTTGGTATTGAACACAAATGCACATCACACTTTTCATGTCTTCACCTCAGAAAAATGACTTCCTGTCCTTTCTAAATAAAAGCATCACAGCACATTAACATGATATTTCCACCACTTCTTTTTCTCAATCCAGTTGTGCTCTGCTTTGCTTTGGTCTGTCACTGAAAATCCAAATAAAATAACTTTATAGCATATAGTTGTTAGTCGACAAAAATATCCATGCTTCCTCAAGGCAGTTTTATGTTGTTATTGCAATTAATAATGTGATGACAGCTGTCTTATTTCACAGAAAATTACAGAGTTGGCAAGATCAGCTGAGCTAAAATTGGTTTGCCGGTAATGTTCACCTTGAGAAGAGGTGCAGAGAAGAGACGTTTGCCGGATAGCCTGCAGTCAGAAACCGCAAGTACGGGCTCCGGGATTTTATCCACACACACATTTCTGGTTATTACAACACCAGAATACAACAGTTTTGATGAGCGAATGACGAAAGAACATTTGGTTCCTGAGAATATCTTTCTTTGTTCTTGTTTTCTTTTTCTCCCTACCATTCTCCCAACATGGAAGAAACACTAAAATCAAATCTGATACTCTTCCAGACTGTGGAGGAAACCCGTGAGATGCAAACCATCAAAAGTGCTAAGAATTGTTTTCTGCTGGTAACTTTCACTGTGTTCAGAGTTTGTTCACGTCATATTTTCAACTTGAAAAATCTGACCACTGATTACAAATATATATATTCAAATTGAAATTGGCCCCCCAAGAGAAATTCTGCTCAGGGCCTTTTACAGTCTTGGTCTGTCTGTGCATATACCACATAGATCAATGTAAGAAGACAGAAACTATGATAGTTTACCATATGTGTGGTTAATCGTTACTGTGGAAACGTTTCCTTCACATTTTAAGCTTTTCTGCATGTGTAAAAGTGCAGTTTCCTAAACGATACTGCTACTCTTTAACACTCAAACCAACAGTCAGCAACTTTTGCTGTAACTGACAATTAATCTGGCTGATTCAGTGCTTTCTAGTAAACTTTATCCCAGCTTCTTCCTGAGCTGTAGCCTGATAGCCTTAAGATCAAGCCTCTACAGCATCCTGTGCTGTTTCTTGCATAAAGTACGTTCATAGTGGTTTTTTCCTCCGTTGGTAAAATAAGTCAAGCCTGTCCTCTTACCTATCAGACTTAAGGTTTGGAGGTGAGTGGCAGTGTTTTGTACACAGAACAATGACATAATGATTAACACACACTTTAAACAGTGCTGTGCAGACTTCAAGGAGCCAACGGCCATTTGTCACACTATATTCATCTTACCCCTTCCCTATGGAGACTCAGAGATGGTTCATAGACGTGAAAGAAAACTAGCGTTTTTGTTGTGTGTGTTTTAAAATAACACCTTAAAATATTATTTTGATTGTTATATTTGTTTTCCAATTTGCAAAAATTGTTGGTGAGAACAGCTGAAACCAGCATCTGTCCTGCTTGTGTCTCCATTGAAGGTGATGTTAAGCATTTATTCTTTATTAGATCTAGCTTTTTGGATTAAAATAACAGTTTTCTAATAAATTCTGTGAATCTTCTTGTTTACAACACATACATCACATTATACCCTTCTCATGGTATCATATTTTTGATACCTAGAGTAGGATTCTTTATCCTCTCTGCAAACTTTAGTCAAAGTCTAAATGAAACAAAATATCAGGAAAATCCTACTTGTCAGCTGAACATTACGTCAGATTGATCAGATTCACTTTAACTGATGGCTGGAGTGAACTCACAAAGACTAAGTGCCAAAACAAAATAGAAAGAAGCTGCATCAAAGTATAACCTTTATGTGCTTTTGCAATTAGGTTTTCTTTTGTGTCTCCTCTGACAGATTTATTTGCATTTCAGATAAAATGTGTCACATTAAAGATGGAAAGAGTTTAAATTATTTGTCATTTTGTACTTTTACTTCCTCCAAATCTGTCACTGTAAAAGAGCGCATACATCTTTAGGACCCACTGCGTATCATTGGTTGTAACCGGACAAAGACCAGTAAATCATTACAGGATTTCACCACAGGAGGTCTGGCCCACTGGATGGCTCTGTGCGTTAATCCAAAGCTCCCTTATCTGCACCAGTCAGCACAGCCTGGTGTATCCTTGAGCACCAGAACAAATCTTTCTTATGAATAACACTCTCCTGCTTCTTCTCGGATGGATTTGAATGGAACCGTGCTGAACTGTTTGCTCATGCTTTGACTAAATCAATTTCCATTCATTTAGTGAAATCATCCACCAGACAGTCCACACAGTGGATCAGAAGTTAATGCTTTTATGGACAAACATGTCATTTCTGTCTGGGGTTTACTTTGTTTAAACCCTACATGATATGTAAACAAGGGATTGTGAAAGCAAACGCCACTAGGATTGAGTGCCAGCTGCAAAAAAAAAATGCCCCAGTTGCGTTTGGTGTGAAAAGACGGATGCATATTCTAATGTAAACTACAGTGGATGACTTGTGATGTTATGCAACAATTTCTCTCCGAAATTGTCGCATAACAATTTCGGAGTTGTTATGCGACAACAACTCCATGGAAGACTCAAATGTCTTCCATGTCCTCGACATTTGTGGAGACAAGAGAGCAACAGAGAAGATCCAGGATTATCCTAAGAGACTGCAAATAAAAGTGGCCATTGAGTGTTTTCTATATGTATGTTCAAACTTATTAAAAACTAGAGAATAAGATGCATTCTGTTATTTTGGCTAAAGGGCAAAACTGTATTTAAAAAAAAAAAAAAATTAATAGTTCACATTAAAAGTTGGATTAAAGTTTTCAATATGAGTTACACTCCCACAATAAAAGATTCATTTATTTTAAGGTTGTTTTATACATCTTAATGGAGGATACCAGTAAATGTGTCCTGTACAATAGAGAGACAGCAAATTAAAGGCTTCCCAGTTCATTTTATAGTTCAGCTGAAATCTCATTGTCATCAATAGGATTAGAAAGATTCGTCCCTCTGCCACAGAGACAGAAGGCATTCCCCCTCAAAGGGTCAGGAAGGGCAAAATCTAAACCGATAGCAGCTTAAATCTTTTACTGAGGAACCTAACCAAGGGCCATATCTCTTCTGTACATTGAGGCCTGGAGCAAAAACGTGATTAGAAAAAAATAAAATAAAAATCTGGAACCGCAGGGCAAAGAGGTCAAAAGTATAAGTAGTTATGAAATCCAAACCATTTTCCTTTTATCCAGGGAACGTGCCTCAGGGAAAGACAGAATAACGACACTGCTTGCAGGAATATCTATCACACTTTTTCGCAATAAACTGGCTCTTGCAGTTATGGAAATTCACAAAAGCACGTTGGATGGTTGCTATCAGAGGTAGGATATTTATGATTTGATGTTTCTTTTTTTGCATAAACATTACTTAACACTGAGATCTGCTTTTCTGCTAGCCAAGCCCAAACCCATACCAGGGACGTTAAAATGATGTGCATTTTTTCCACACAGATCTGCTTTTCATTTCAATATTTCTTCATTAAATGGTAATATACCATGTTAAGAGCCGTCATCAGAGGAGACAGCTGCACATTTTTATTTGAAATATCCTTGGGACAGGAAAAGTAATTATTATCTTTATATAACCTCACCTTGAGCCAAAAAGAGTCAAGTATTCTGTGATGGAGCTCATTGCCTCAGGATATCTGAATATTTTCTTTAGACATTCATAAATTACTGTTTCAGAATGTTTACAGTGATTAATCTGACTTTTATTTTGAGCTGTTGAAGCAACCTTTTGATTTGCGTGTAAAATTTTATCGGTTCAAAATCATCACAGTTGTTATGAAGGTAATAAAAACAAAACGTGTTGTAATGAATGTTTATATATATATATATACAATCAACCGTGTTGAATTTTGTATCTAGGAGCTCTTTATAAGCATGGTGACAGATCAGACATACATCAAGATCAAAAAAGGTTTTTAAGCCAGGGTGTATGATGAAAAGTGTTTAACAAATGTTTCCTTACAGCTAGAATGATGCTGGTTCAAGTTTCTGTTGCATGTTCATTCACTTTTAGTTTGCTTAAAGCACTGTTTTTTTTTAACTGTACATACTTTGAGTAAACAATATATATTTTTCTTATTTTGAGCACATAAAGTTTGATATCAAGATTGTAGCTTACACAAATATATTATTTCAAACATACAAACAAAACATTTAAGTGTTTATTCCAGTCAGTGTAAGTGAATAGAGATAATATTTGTTAGTCTTTCAGTTTGTGATTATGGGACACTCTCCTGCATAAATCACATCTTTCAGTTTTCTCGCTTTATCAAATCCTCTTTTACTGATAATTTGTTAAGAAAGAAATTCAGATAAAATAATGTCAAATATACTTGCTAGATTGGTTCGTAAATAATACAAAACTACATTTCTGTTTTTATAAAAACAGATATGTCCGCCCTATTGTTTTTTTTAATTTTTTTATTTTTTTTATTAAAAACCAAACAATAATATCGTACACACAAGATCAGTTTTGGAAAGTATTGATCCTTAGCGTTGGGGTCAGTGTTGCACAATGCTAAAACTTTTGTCAGAATCCTTCAAAACAACTAGGACTTCCTGTTGGGAATTAAACATGCCACCAAATATGTGAATATTTTGGCACATTATTTGTTGCACGCTGTAATATGTGGGACTCCAAACCTCAGTTTCCCCAAATATGTGTGGACTAGGCCTGAAACTCACTGGTATTTTTTTTAGTTTTGTAAGCATTTTAAAAAAACTTATTTCTGCTTGTTACAAAATGTTGAATCATCATCTGGTCACCATAAATTTAGATTTATCTCTGAAGCTATATAAATAATAACAATTCAACTAACAGGTTTCTTCTTACCGGAAAGCGATGTTAACATTTTGGAGAGGCTTAGCCAGAGTCCTGACTTCAAAGGTAGAAAATAATCCATAATAATCCCACAATTAATTATAAGAAGAGTTTGATTGTTGTAAAGCCAATAAAACTTTTTCCAGCGATTGTTTTTATTATTATTTTCAAAATGCCAGTTTTCAATGAAAGGCAGACAACATGTAAAAATGTTTAATAATTGTTTTGATTTCTTTGGTCGAATGATTTAACATATTTTGCCAGGGATATGAATAATCTTGGACATTCCCACCGTTCTATTCTCTCTTTCCAGTGCAGTCGCTGAAGGGCAGTTAGAGCATGCAAATGTTCTCATCTTCACTAATGGTTCATTGTGTACCAAACCAGTGCCTGTCACTCCTATTTTCCACGAGTGGAGCAAACAGGTCAAAATTCCACTTAGTTGACACGATGATGATTTGCATGTAACAGAAAATAAATCCCTCCCACAGATTGGAATGAACCTGTGACTGTGCCTTGATGTTTTTGTCATTTATCTTATGATGAACAGATATGGATTAAGTCCAAGTATTTAATGTTACATATTTCTGAACAGTACTAACCTGTAAATCTGCTATCATAGTTTCATCGTGTGTCAATTTTTGAAAAACAAAACACAAACATTATATAAGTTTGAGAATGAAATGACCTTTCATAGGACAGTAAAATTTGGACTGATTATCCCTCAGTGGTATCGCTTTGTATACTTCACACCCTACTCAAGAACTGCTACCTTGGCAGAACGAGCCGTCGGCTGCAGCTTTGCTCTGCAGAGGGTTTGCACTGTAACACAAGAGTTTATTCTACCTGAAATTAATCCCCTGTCTCTCTCTGTCATTCTGCCTCACCCTCTTGAGTCAGGATGAGGTTTGTTTAAGGTATAGCAATGAGCTGGGGCTGCTGAAATTCCTGGTTCATTTGGAGGATAGGATAAGAATCTACCTGTTGTGGCACAGCTCTGTTCGCTGCCTCAAATTATTCTCTATCTTTTCTACTCCTGAACTTCAGTGTACAATTCAAGTTTAAGCAAAGTTCCTCGTGGTCAGTATCTCAATATTTGACGGACACATACTCCACATATGGCTCCAGGTCAGATGTGGAGCCAGATTTAGATCCTGTGGTAAACTGCACTGTTTTATGTCTGAACCAGTCCAGTGTGAAATGACTCTTGGTCTGTATTTCAAACCATCTGTGGTGGGAGGAGGCCCCTCCCTGACAGGTACAAATTAGTCCATGGTTAGAACAAAACTTAGATCAGACAAAACAAAGACTTTAAGACACCCCTCAAGCAGATCCAAACTAATCTATGGTTAATGCAAATCTGACAGGGGTTGGCTGCACTGTAACCAAAAGGTAAAAGTACGACATGGTGAAGAGGTGAAATGACCAGCAGCCACACTTTCTGCAAAACATGAAAACTAAAGCATGCAGATTGGCTTTATCTGTTTCATGCTGAATTCTTTCTAGTGCTGCACCTGGAGTTTTGCATGTACTCCTTCACCCTTTGAATCCCCAAATGATCTTGCGCGTGTTTTTTCTGTGCGTGTTCATTTGAATACTCAACAGTAATGTGAAACCAGATCACATTTATGTCAGCCTGTGCCATAGGCATGCTCGGAAAGCAGGGCACGGCGCCCGCTCTTTGCCAGTGGCTATGATCGTTGGTGTATCTTGTGTCCCATTTCAGACAGGTAACCATTCAGTGTAAAGAAAGACTGATGAAGGGGAGGAAAGGAGCTGGGAGCTGCCAGTGGCTGAACCTGGAGATCTTTGGGAACCTGTTGCAACAGGTTTTTCCTTCTGTATATCTTATGGCTGGACTAGCCTGGACGAGTGCCAGAAACACACACACACACACACACACACACACACACGCATGCACCCCCGCACACGCACAGCAAGAGGATGATATTATGAGCTGCCAAAAACTGAAACCAACCCATCAACTATTTCCATACACATTTAGTCAGTCAATCTGATCAAAGTTGCTCAGTGTCAGGGTGAAGGCTTTGAGAGGAGCGCAGATCTGGAAGGAAAATGGACTCAGCAAAGACTACAGGTCTGCTAGAAAAAATCTGACGCAAAATAAAAACACGAACACAGAGCAGCTGTTGAATTCACAAGTTAGGTGAGTTAATGTGACTTTTAAGGCGTATTTTCTTACTTTTCTGATACAGTACTGCATTGTTTTGATGTAACTGCTGTGAGCAGCGAATGTCTTACATTGAGGAACTTTAAATGGCAGGTTTGTGTCAACACAAATTCACGTATGTTTTTAACTCTTTGGTCTGTGCTGAACATTAGCAGCAATTCATGTCTCCTACTGGCAACATGAATAAAGCAATTATTTTTAGATAAATATTTGTGTGAAGCTTGTAGTGGTGACGGAGAGGAAATGTGCTGATGCCTCCACTGATTCTGACAGCTGCTTGATGACGTTTTCTCTCAGCACCTCTTTGCACTTTTGCAGATTTTACTGATGTCTTTCAAACCTAAGGATAAATATGGTCAAAGTTGGATTTTAGCTGTTTCATTTCTGTTTCTGTTAGCCATCCAGTTTGTTCTGCTCTCTCTGATTTTCCTGTGATTCTTTTCCTTTTTTTTTTTTACATTCAGCACAAAACACTGAATCTAAGCAGAATCAGTTCCTTCACATTGCTCTTTCCCCCCATCACATGACTCATTCACTTGCAGCTTGTAGATCTGACTTTCTGTGTAACTATAAACAGTGAACATAGTCTCTCTTGATCCAAACAAGAAGTAGACTTTAATTATTTAAAAAGACATAGATAAGAGAAGACAAGATAAAATTAAACAGCTGTGTTGAGTGAGTGCTGATTTATTTTAACTGTACATAAAAAGGTTAAGGCACAGATTTCAAACTGCAGAATAACACAGAAGATCACATTTTTGGATAATAAATGAATATGGCGATGGGTTGAAATTACACCTGACTTTCAGCAGAGTCTGTAAAAGAGAAAGACCAATTAGGAATAATTTGGTGCAGTCTGGCATCTTGTTGGATGTTCTCCCTGTGCATGTGTGAGTTTCTCTGGGTACTCTGGCTTCCTCCCACTGTCCAAAATCATGACTGCAAAGTTATTTGGTCTCTCTAAATGGCCCTTGCACATGTGTGTATATACACATGGTTGTTTGTCCTATGTTGTCTTGTGATGGACTGGTGATGGTGTCCAGTTTGTTCCCTGCCTCTTCCCTAATGACCACTGGAGAATGACCAACACCCCAATATAGAGAATTGATGGACAGATTAATATCCATGCATTTAATTCTGTATTATAGAATTAAATGTTAAATAAGACAAATAAATTAGTTAGGCTAGGTTGTTAGGAATCAGAACAAACTTAGAATCCAGAAAAAACTACTTTAGCAACTACTTTTAGACTCCTATTCTTCCAACCAAGAAAAGGAATTAGATACTTATTTAGCAACCCTGAACAGGAGTATTTAGTTTATCAACATTTTTAGATTCTTTTCTTAATTTGCTCTTTGGTTTGTTATTTTGTTCCTTTTAATCCCTGTAAAGCACTTTAACTTGCCTTGCTGCTGAAAATGTGCTACATAAATAAAATTACCTTTTACCTTTGGTGAAATCAATGTTCAGAAAATTTTACAGCAACAAATCAAATATTAATAACTGATAGGAATTGAACAGAAAGTTCTGGTTTTGCATTTTCTGAATGTAAAAATGTTATCAATTACACTGAAAAAATAATCTTGCCAGAAGGTTTCTTTATGTTGGACATAATTTGTTTTTCAGAAAGGTTAATAAGACTGTTGTCTACTTCGTGTTGTCAGACCAGTTCTATTTCAGTGATTTCTTGATGCTGCACAGCAGGTGTAAGAATCTAAAAATACGGCTCACCACTTTGAATGAAACATCTGCGCAATTACGTGAACAAACAGCAGGCTAAAAGCCAATTTTTGAAATTGCCCAAAAGCGTGATTATGACCCAATATTTCAAATCTACAAGCTCACCATAATCAAGTCCAGATGCTTCTGATTGTGAAGCTCACAGTTTTCACTGCTGAAGACAATAATGTTATGGAAATAGTAGCAAAACATTTTAATTTCCCTCTAGGAAGCTTTGTAAACCTTTAACCCAATAGCCACAGCTGACAATTGCTGCTCATTGACGAAGACACCTAGAATCAGGAAGTTAAGTTCTCTGGAAAGTTTGCCTTTGGTATTTGTGCTGCACAAGAAATATGATAGCTCTGAACGGAGAAAAAGTTTATGTTCTCACTCACACATGGCAGCAAAGGAGATTTACTGAACAACTTGCCTGACAAGTAGCAGATTTAAGCTAAAGTCCTGAAGAATTAGAACAAGCCACAAACAAACTATTTAGTTCTCTATTAAGAAATGCTATCTCTTTATTTATTATTATTATAATTTTTTTTTATTTCTGTGAGATGTGTGAGAGGATTTGCTAGTACAGCCTGATTCAGACCAGTACGCCTACAGCATCTGAACAACATGAAGATCTGGTATTTCTTCACAGTCCAACTTTGATGATATTTTTTGGATTATTGTCATGTTTCAGGTAAATTCTGCTTCAATTAGCATCAATCAGACAAATGATCATAAAAATAAAAGAAGATAAGTAAATTTAAGTTTGAATAAAACATTCATGAGTAGGAGGTTATGTAAATCTTCTTTATATGTGATATAACTCTGTATAAACTAAGTAAAATTGTGTTTTACGAGCTTAGAATAGCCATAGGTTACATAACCCCCCCAAATCTGTCAGTGTTGATAGTTAACTGCATGCATGCATTTGCTCGTCTTGCTACTTTATCAAATTACATCCAGAGACCGTAACGTTTTCAATTTTAAACATTCCATAGCTTCTGGTAATAAAAAAGAAATGATACTGAAACACACTGCTCACGTCAAGAGTTGGTTAGAGTTATTCTGTGTCAGTAGATCACTGCTGCTCCTGACATGATGGATCCTTAGCGATGCTCCAGCATTCCTACTGGCTTAGTGCTGAGTTTGAAACACAGACAAATTAAATATTGCTTTCATTCATGATTAAAAGCGATCAGTTTGTTCATTTTTTTGGAACATTAAATCTCATCACTAAAGCTTAAGTTCCCTGTCTGTATCTGAGAGCATGCTGGCTCTGGTCGGTGGCAGCCTGTTCATCAAACAGATGAGAGGATTTGTTGCCACGGTGATGAAAGAGACAGTTGCTCAACTTTCTCCTCGACACTTAAGCCTCCTTTGATTCAAGCAGAGGGAACTTTCATTTGCTACTTTCCTCTTCTTAAACACTCTGTGCGCCTTGTCTGCCTCAGCACTGTGCAGCTTTACGTGACCTAACAGCCATCATGGTTTGCTGGCACTTTTAATGAGCTTGGTCCGGGGCGGGTTTGAGGTTACCTTTACTGGAAATGGGGCCCACGTGTCGCGCGCCTCTGTTGGGATCATTTTACACTTCTTCACACTCCGGCGGATGAATCCCTGACACATGTACTATCACTGTGTGATGTATTATCTCTGAAAATGAGTGTAGCCACTTCTGAGGTCATGTTGACAGCAGGATTATGTCTGACAGGTTTAAAGCAGGGTAATGACTCAGGAGATACAATCTGAGAGGAACAGTGGACTCAGGTACCTTCTTAAAACACAGATCGCTTCCTGCTAAGTGCTTATTGCACCATGGATGTTTAAGATCATAAAAAAGTGTTTGCATACTTACAGATGTCTTCTTTTTTTCCTACTTAAATGTTTTTTTTTTTTGCTGCAGTGGCCTTTAACGTTATGAAAGCTTTAAAGTTATTAAAGCCAACACTGAGTGAGTTGTGAGCGAGGGGGAAGACATGATAAATGGGCCAGGACTTGCTATATGAGTCGCTCACTTTGGGTCCAACACCAAAACCACTGCTCACCAAGAAAATAATAATATTAATAATAGAAATAAAAACCTTGTGACGTTTGTCAGAAAACATGTTGATGAGTCCCAAAACTTTTAGGGAAATATTCTGTAGACTGACGAGACAAAAGTTGAACTTTTTAAAGGAGCCTGACTTCATTAATTCAGCATTTCAGAAAAAAGACATCATCCTCGGTGAAACATGGTGATGAAATGAAGGTCGGCCTCAGGATCTGGACAACTTCCTCTAATTGATTGAACCATAATTTTTGACCTGAGCTCAAGGTCAGTTTATAACCCTAAGCTCAAACAGACTTAAAACCAAGAAGGTGAGCCAAAACTAACAAAGTTTATCTCTGAATAACTAAAAACAGCAAAACTAGTGCTTCATTGGCATAGTCCAAAAATATGGACATATTTCCAATTGAAATGTTATGACATGATATTAAATGGTCAGTTCATGCTTGAAAACCATCCATATGGGTGAATTAAATCAATTCTGCTAAACAACAACAACAACAACACACACACACACACACACACACCCCAACACGCATGCACACACAAATACAAAACAATTCTGCAAAAACAGAGGGCCATAATCCTTACACAGCAAGGTAAAAGGGTTGTTGCTGGTTATACATTTTTTTGCAGAGAGCCAGGTTAGTTTGTATAACTTTTTTCTTTAATGCTGAACTTAACCCCCCCCCAAAAAAAACAACAACAAAAGAAACCTTCAATGATGTAAATCCTTCTTCACAAGATTAAGTTTATTTAATTTCATCAGACAAATGAAAACATGAGGCAATAATTTATAATCTATACGCTTACCTTAGCATACAAATCAAGCTGTCACTTTTACCTTCTTTTGTCTCCACAGAAGCACATTTCACAGCAGGATGTCAAACTCACCAAAGTTTTCCTTCCACAACAGCATCAGGTCTCAAGCCTTAACTCTTGAGGTCGGCCTGCACACCTGTGAACCCTGCAGGACAACCTGCCAGCAGATGGCGACCTGTCAGGTTTGTAGCTGCCATGCTTCTTTTTTTCTTAGGGTTTGCTTTAAGAAAGAAAAATTTTAGATGTATTAATTGGAGTAGTTATGAGTCACCTGCATTAGGCAGCTGTCAAAATGGTCTCAGTTTGGAAAACCAAGACGAAAAAAATAAAAAAATGAATGTAAGCCAAAAGCTGTTATTAACAATAGTGATGGGATTTTCTGATTTATCTGACATGGCAAAACAATCAATATGGTAATCTTATAGCCATGTAAGGAAATGTGTCCTTTGTATTATTGGAGTAATTAAATTAGCTTTAAATAAATGTAATCCATCCATCCATTTTCTAACACCCTTATCCCTTGTGGGGTCGGGAGGTGCTGGTGCCTATCTCCAGCTGCGTTCCGGGCGAGAGGCTGGGTACACCCTGGACAGGT